>JAIUZE010003055.1:0-24652 GCA_022085475.1 Heliosperma pusillum | reverse complement strand
ATTGCCGCACATATCTATGCAACCATACATGCATCAATCACACAAAGAAATAAGATGTGTGAAACAAGGATGAGGCAGTTTCCAAGCAAATAAACAACCTAACAGGCAAATCTACAGAACAATCCACCTTTCCCTCATGTCATTAGGTAAGATTGTTGTGATATTTAAAGGGACTATCGACTAGCAGAGTGATTCCTTACCCCCAGCCACCCTCACAAACCTCATAAGATACTCAGCCCAATCTTTATTCCCACCCCCCCGAATCCTCGAAAACAAAATGCGGTACAAGAAGAGAAATGTAAAAAAACAATTCATCAAAATATACTATTTATAGGGAGGAACCAATATACATTAAGCATGCATAATAAAATTATGAACGTAACCATTCAGTATTGCCAACACAAACAGAATAACAGTGTGCGTGTACAATAAGAAAGTATCTTCATAGTAATCACATTACTATAAAACATCGATCATAAATGATGATTCATACCTTGAAACAGGAGACCTCGAGCGAGAGCGTGAAGAGACTGAACGAGATCGCGACCTAGCGGGCAACCTGCGAGAAGCCTTCTTTGGTGACTTGCTGCACAATATCCAGAGACGGCAAATAAGAAACAAAGAAATTTCAAACCAAGCTATTGAAACTGCACTCCAGAAAAATATAAAAGAAACAAACCTTGGACTTCTGCTCCTGCTATAACTACGACCACGACCACGGCTGCGGCTGCGGCTTCTGCTCCTTCCTCTTGAGGGACTAGGGCTACCTTTATATTCCTTAACCTGAAAACAGATGACAATAAAAGTGGGAAAAGGTCCAACTTCATTTCAGGCATTAAAATATTATCCTTTTGACGCCTTGCAGACGAACATGTACTGAAAGGTATCACAGATGAGGTTATATCCACTATGAAACTTTTCATAACAAATACAAAAAGATAATTTGCCACCCACCCGGACATATGCTCGAGAGAATGCATTGCGGAACTCTGTGTCATCAAGCTTTCTGATCTGCAGCACCAAGACATCAACCCTATGATTGTGTCATCCACTACAATACGAGTACAAATAAAGAAGAGGGGCATGAAGTATACAGCATTTTTCATGTCTTCATAATTTGTATAATCCACAATTCCAGTTGTCCCTTCAAAAATTAAAATCAAATGTCAATAACAAAACAAAAAGAACTCAAGTCACAAAATTGTAATTGTTGCTCATGACTAGTGCCCATTCTAATATTCTCGTAAAATTGGAGTATTAAGCAGTATATTACCGCCACCCTCACGAAAAACTTGAGAGAAGCAAACATCTCCAGCTTTACGCATGTGATCCTAAGAAGAGAAGGAAAAAACCTCATCACAAATTGTAGCATTGAGGAACATACAGAAGGCCTTTATACAAACGTGAAGATAATACTAATGAATGAACCAACTTCAAAAAGCTAAACAACAATACCTTCAAATCTTGCCAAGAAGCAGAGTTCGGCAATCCAGTAATCAGCACTGCACAGATCAGAGTTAAACCATTGACCCACAACTGTGACTGTCAGATTTAAGTTAAAAGGACAACTATGCTTATAGAGGGACGTTACCTCGATATTCGGTGTGTTTTGAAACACCACGGCGTCCGCCACTGAAACTGCTATGGCGGTCAGTTGACGCTGAGTGACCACGTCCACCATGAGCCAACTCAACCTGTGAAACGATGAGACAAACATGAATTTCACACTTCAAGGACACAATTGTGCATTCTCCACTATAAGCGTCACCACGTTAATGTAATTGACATACCCGAAGACGGTGCCCATCGAAGTCATAGCCATCACGGCCATCTATAGCATCTAGGGCATCACGAGCCTCCTCAAACTGCAAGATACAATAGTCAAACAATGAACGAGGTGATTCATGAATTTCTTATAATCATCAAAGCATGCTTCAAAAAATTGCCTTCGTGTAAGTTTATATCAGCATACAAACAGAACATGGTTAACACTAAAATGATTCGCTCAAAGGGATTCTGCCACTTCACGTTTGGTAAGCTACTTGTTACATGTATGACCAATTATAAATAGTAACCGTATATAGAGCGGAAGTACATATTATTCACAATAATCATATACGGAGTATATTTATACAATGCTAAGTCCTTGGTTAAGAAAACTAAATAATTACAAATATTTGTATAGCACAAACTATGGGTATCACAAAACATTTCTCACAGTATCATTCGATTTTACTTATAGATGATGAGTACTTGAGTAGCACAATACCAAAGGATGTTATTATTAACCTCCACCTACTATGAACTTAATTAGACATCAACAAAAGAACACCAACTCAATTTATCATCTATTCACACAAAATATAAATAGTAAGTTACGGGGTACATACTCCTCTATTAACGTTTATTGTCGGCCTCGACCGAAACCAGCCACCATTGATACCAGGCCTTTGTTGTCCGGCTTACAGACCCGTCCACCAGCCGCACTTGGTAATATATACCCAGCATTAAGTCTTTTGAAAAACCCACTTTGGACAACTCGTCTCTACCGTTTAGAATGATATGTTCGGGGGATATGCAATGACCCTTGGTGCACGGTGTACCCTTCTTAAAAACCATTTTTCTTCCTCTTATTCGACCATAGCCTCCCTCGGAATTACGACCCAACCGGTGGATGTTTCACCATCCAAATAAATAACATGTGGTTCGTTATGTTTTGTTCAAAAGGTTGACTGTCCTTGGGAGGCTATGGTCAAGAGAGGAAGAAAAAGATTTATAAGAAGCGCACAACATGAACTAAGGGACATTGCATATCCCCTAAACATATCATTCTAAACGATACGCACAAGTAGTCGTCCGCTTATAAAGTGGGTTCTTCGGAGGACTTAATGGTGGGGTATATATTACCTGGTAGACGGATTCTATAAGCCGGGCAACAAAGGTAACGAAGATCCGGTGTCAATGGTGGTTTCAGTCACGCGGTATACACGTTATACAACGTTATACAGAAGCAAGTGCGTAAGGAGAACACCTTCGTAAAAGAGAACCGTAAGTGTAATATACAATATGGTAGTTTTTGGAGTTTATGTATAATTAATTTTATGGTATGTTGTTTTAAACTTATAGTATGTAATAGGTATAACTAAGTTAAATCTTTTGTATTTTCGCATCAACAACTTATTTTCTTTTTCCTTTAGGTATGAAGAATATAAGTAAATTACTATGTATATTTTGTTTGAATATATTATACATTAAGTTAATTGAGTTGGGTTTTGTTGTTGATATTTACTTGAGTAAATAGTGAGGTAAAGGTTATCTTTTGGGTATGAAGAATATAAGTTAATACTTGTAACTATTTAGCTTCCTTAAGCAAGGACTTAAGGCTTGTGTAAATATATGATTATAGTGAATAATACTTATAACGTACTTACCCTCTAAATATTTACAATAACTACTATTTATAATAGTAATCCTATATGAAACAAGTAGCTTACCAAACGTGAATGATTCATGGGCAGTAATGAGTGAAAAAATCATGAAACTTGCAAGGATTGGAACTAAACAGCAAATGATATGCCAAAGTGTATGTCCACCGAATGCATATTTTAGATAAGATAAGAAATTAACAAATTTTGATGTGTCTTGGTTTCAAAAATTAGATTAATGAATTATAAAATATTAAGATAACAGAAACTATATTTCCAAATAATAATAACTACGTGTATTATAATAGTAAAAAATAAAGCGTACCAGCACATTACAAGTTAGCATATTATATTATTGTGATGCTCCAAGAGTCAGATACTATATTAAGAGTAAATCGTGTATTACTATTATGTATTGGTATTGCCTGAAGCAAACTGAGTATGGCAAGGGACAAATGTGCATCGCGACTAGCATGAGCTCCAAGGGGCATGCTTTAAGAAATCTTGATCAAAAATAATGTACTAAAATAAGAAGAAAATTGCAAAATAGTCCACGGGGGTTTTCAAAATTTTGGTCAGGAACAAACACGCCCAAAGTCGGATGACGTGTGCATCGTGAATAGAGCATATGTCATAGTGTGTTTTCCTTAAGATAGAAAAATTCTTTAAAATAGTTGATGAATGTGTTATGAAGCGAAGATAGAGAACTCAGATGGTCATTGATTTGTGTTAAGTTCCTTATGTGACTAACGGTCAAGTGTTCAAATCCTACAAGAAGGAAAAAAAAATCTAAATTTATTCCAAATACAACATATTTATGCTACATAAAACATTATAAATGGTTAACCAAAGAATAAAACCGAGGTGTCCTGGCTAGTAATCATCCTACTAACCTCAGTAACACAAAGCAACTTGCGTCTCCAAGTTTTCAATGATTTCAATTATATATGAACTGAAATTAGTAACACCAAACAAGCCACCCACCCATAGTGAAAAGGCCATGCGAGATGACGTTTTTTCCTTTTTCCTGTTGCCTACTTCGTGATTTCCGATCTAAGTGGATCCTATTTCGATAAATATATTTGGAATCAAAACAAATTAACTAACTATTTGTTTTTCTAACATTATTTAAAAAAAAAAAAATTGTGCTTTAGCCTTTTAAGACACAAATATTTGCCACAACCCACAATATCACCAATGATCCATTTGTACCAAAACTAAAAGGCCTTGCAGTTGTTTTAATAAGCGAATCAAATTAGCTCTTTTTCAAACTGAAATTTGTATTACATTGTCTTTTTATTCACTGTATCCTCCTTGTTCATCTAGGCATCTAGCCCAATACACTTATCATCTCAAAACCTCAACCCACCTTAAGCAGGAGAACACTACCGTAACACAAAATGCAGACGTTTATTTAATATTAACATTTACAACAAGAAAATTTAGAGATTTCAGCTACACAATAAAACTCACCTCAACAAATGCATAACCCGGAGGCCTTGGTGGAATCTTCAACTCAATGTGAGCAATGGGTCCATACTACAAAACAGATTAAAAAAATACATGAGACCAAATTGAATAGAGAAAACAAAGGACGCAAAAGAACCAAAATAAGCCGATAGTAGTTGATGATCATCACTGAGCACGTCAGTCTTAAGGACATGTTCATTATCAACGCCAAGAACGATATGCTATTGAATAGCAATTTACAAAACCTACCAATAGTGAGTGTCGTTTTTTTTTCCAAGAACCCTAGCTGTGTCATGTCATGCTATTTAGTAAACAACCCTATAGACCTACGGTGAACCGACTTGAAAAACCTACTATTCAAACACTGCAAATCCCAATGCTGCATTTCCAAAAAACAAGATAATCCTAATCCCAAGAAATGATATTCTATCCCCCTAAAAACAATACGTTCCAAGTTAAACATTGGCACTTCTAAATAAGTGCTAAGTAAATACGAATGAATAGAACTCGAAAAAATATCAAATAATCCCTCCGTCTCAATCATTTGTTTACCTTTTCGATTCTCTACAAGGGGTATGTTAATCAAATCAAAGATAAACATATGGAGCATCAAATAAATCGGAAAAAAAAAAAAAAAAAACCTTGTAAAATAGATCTTCAACTTCTCTCTCCCTAATATCACCAGGAAGATTGCCAACATAAAGCGTTCTTTTAGATCTGCTGCTCATTTTTCCTAAAAAACAACATGCAACATTCAAAATCAATAATTCAATAGCAATTCAAATCGAGTAATGTTTCGGATAATCACCGTAAAATTACATAAAGATGTAAACTTTAACACGAATAATCGAAATAATTACAATCGCGATTGACGAAAACCAATATAAAAGAGGACGAGTTGAATTTCTAGGGTTTGAGTGAAGAGATAGATGTGATGAGGAGATGAAATTGAATATCAATTGGGGAAAAAGTGAGGAACCCTAAATAGAAGAAAATGCACAAAAAAAGAGAGAGAGAGAGAGAAATACCGAGTGAAAGAAGAGTGCGTGAGTTAGGAGGAGGAGTACGGCGATGTTAGATAGAATGAGCTTCTTGAGTGAGGACTTCCAACTTAGAATAAGCAACACTACATATACCCTTCACACATGCGATATTCAATTCGCGATTTAACTCTTATCCGCGACATAGTTCAAACTGCGCATATAAGAAAAATGATATATTTCCAACTACTTCTCAAGCGGACCTTTTTCTCGGTGGTCAAGGGTATCCCGTATCCTATATCGAGTGTTGGACGGCCCAGTATGATTAATGGATTTGGGTGGTCGGATATGGTCCGACCGACCTTACTAATCCAACATACGATATGCAACATTAGATACATATACTAGAGCTGGCAAGTCTGACCCGAGCAAAACCGACCCGACCCGACTCGAGAATACTGCAACCCAAAACCGACCTGACCCGATGACGACCCGTAACTCGATGACGACCTGAAGATTCGTGACTTGAACCCGACCTAGACCCGACCCGATATTGACCCGATTAAATTGACGACCTGACGATTATTAAGCTTAATAATGATAAAAATGAAAGTGATTTATCGTTTAAATTGATATCTTTGAATTAATAATGAAGTAACTAAACCAAATAATAATTTAAAACTAGATTTAATGGAAAATATTGAATTATTGCGATAAACTAACGGGACCCAATTACGACCCGACTCGATGTATCATCTGATCCGAAAATGACCCGACCCGATAACGACCCAACCGGAACCGAACCCGACTCGACCCGAAAGGGCAGTCTGACCCGATATGACCAGAACCCGATTTGACCCGACCCGACTTAACCCGACCTGAAACCCGACCTGGCTGACCCGATTGTCACCTCTCACATTGACCTTTTTTAGGTGGTCAAGGGTATCTCATATTGACTGTTGGGCCTAACACGAGAAAGAGTTTGGGTGGTTGACCTCGCTAGTCCAGCTTTCTCTGCCACTCATGGGTGTCTCCAGCATGCCAAACACTCGAGGTTCAATAAGATGTGCCTTGTTTCACCAAGCCCGCTAAAAATAAATAAAACATAGGCCTGAGTTATACCAAGTCGGGCCTACCGTTGTCATGGGATGATTCAAAAGACTTGTTTGCTTGGTCTGACCCGGCCCGGTGTTGATTGGCTTAGCTTGTGACCAAGTCTGTCAAGAGTTAGGCTCTTGTTTTTTAGGTATGAAAGATAATTTATTGGGTACATATATGGTCATCTTGATCTTGGTTATTCATTTATAAGGGTTAAAACTATAGCAATGACGAGAACACGTTCTCTATTGCATTTTATGTTTTATTATTTATCTCACTATCTACAATGTAATAAGAATCTAAACAAATTTCTTCATGTGTCTGAGATATTTCAACTTGGACCACTTGTTTAAATGTTAGTAAACATTATCCCTTAACCCTCACACAAACCCAATTTATTTTGTACAGTCAATTTGTAATTCTACAATTTATTTCTTCCCATTTCTCTTTAAGTGGTTTTAAGAAGTCATTTTTATCGCAAACTAATTTTTTTTAATCAATATATTTTGATCAAAATATGAAATAAATTAGTTTATTTATGAAAATTGAGATACCACTAGCGGGTGGTACCTACATTTAGTACGATCGGCCCATTATGGTAATTTAATATCAATAGTTTGTCTATTTCCTCCCTATTTGAACTTCAAATTATAAATTTTTTCAGCGATATTGATGGGATTTATACTATGTTTTATGATGGATTGGTGATTACGTTTTACCACTGCAATGAAGATCTTACTACCATGTGCTTATTAGATTCATGGAATGCATATAACTTATATGAGTATATGAAGAAGATAATTTGCTAGGTCGTAAACATTGTATCAATTTTGCTAAACCATTGTTTTTATCGTTGACATAATTCCCTTATCTCTATAACAACATCTATTTATTGTCTCCCACCATGAATATTACACAAAATAAGCAAATAGCTATGACATACGGTTTTAACAAGAGGGTAGCAAATGAAATTATCTTGTTTCCCTAACTTACTTTCTACTTTCTCGCAAAATTAAAATAAACACTCAGTTTCACTATTACAAATACAGGCAATAACAACGCCCCATCAACAACGCATACTCACGAAAATAAAGGAAAATCGTTGTGGAATGGAGAATTATTTTTCCGCGGAATTTTATTAAACCTAATAACAACGGTATTAGTTTTTCGAACGTTGTTAATAGTTTTAACAACGGCGTGAACCAAAATAACCGTTGTAAATAAATTTACTAATAACAACAGTTTATTCTATATCCGTTGTTATTAATTTAGCGCGAAATAAGGAAAAGTAATAACAACGGGTATGAAAAGCCCGTTGTTATAATGTGTTATTAATTTGGCGCAATATTTGGCTTAAATTAATAACAACGGATATCATTTTGTTGTACGTTGTTGTTAGTTGTAACAACGGATATAACTTTGTTAACCGTTTTAAATAAAGAACCTAATAACAACGGTGACTATGAATAATAACCGTTGTCAATACTTTTAATAAAGATGAAAAAAACACACAACACTAATAACACTGTACTGCAACACAAAAACACAAACACAAAGCGATTATACTGCATCACAAAACCACAAACACTAATAATTTATTGATTTCCTGATCGTCTCTTTGTCATCATCTCCGTCTGCTATTTCTTATTAATCAGGTATTCTAATAATTTTTCTTTATTGATTTCCTGAATTTCGTTTATTTGTGAATTAGTTGCCTTATACATTGCATTTTCTGAATTAGTTGGCTTATTATTGAATTAGTTTTAATTAGTTGGATTTTCTGAATTACTTGGCTTACTATATATACTACGAATGTAGATAAATGACTCGAACTTGGATGAATGCTGCGAATATGAGTGACCCAAACTATAAGGATGGTTTAGCTGAATTTTATGAAGTCGTTGCGAACAATTTGAATGGTTCTTCTAGTATTCCATGCCCTTGTGAAAGATGTGGTAATATTAGGTATATGGCTATTCCGGACGTTAAAATTCACCTAGAAAAGTATAGTTTTAGTCGATCCTATACCCGTTGGATTTTTCATGGGGAATCATTAGAGGAAGATAATAATTTTGAAGAAGATGATCTTGAGGTATACGAAAGGATAACTGATGATCCCGAGTTTGCCGAGTATGTTGAGTTGGAGGCAGACGAGTTGAATGTTGGGTCTACAGATAATGAAGAAAAAGATGATGAATCAAATGCTTTTGAAGATGAAAACATTAATTTGGATGACCTTGACAACATGTATGAGAAGTTGTGTGAGTCTGAAGCGCCTCTATACCCTGGTTGTAAGTACACAAAGATGTCGGTTGTGGTAAAGTTGTATAATATCAAGGGGGCAAATGGGGTTAGTGTAGGGGTGGCAATCGGGTCAGTCAGGTCGGGTTTGGGTCGGGTCATGTCGGGTCATGTCGGGTTCGGGTCGTATCGGGTTCGGGTCGTATCGGGTCAGACAACCCTTTCGGGTTGGGTCGGGTCGGGTTCGGGTCGTTATCGGGTCAGGTCATTTTCGGGTCAAATGATACATCGGGTCGGGTCGGGTTTGGGTCGGGTCATAATCGGGTCCGGTTATTTTTTCGCAATATTTCAATATTTTTCCATTACATCTATTTTTAAATTATTATTTGGTTTAATTAATTCATTATTAAGTCAAACATATCAATTTAAACAATAAATCACTTTCATTTTGATCATTATTAAGGTTAATAATTGTCAGAGCGTCAATTTAATCGGGTCAATATCGGGTCGGGTCAATGTCGGGTCGGGTTCGGGTCGGGTTCGGGTCACTGATTTTCGGGTCGTCAACGGGTTACGGGTCGTCATCGGGTCGGGTCGGGTCGGTTTCGGGTTGCAGTATTCTCGGGTCGGGTCGGGTCGGTTTTGCTCGGGTTTCGGGTCGGGTCACTCGGGTCGGGTCAGACTTGCCAACTCTAGGTTAGTGACACGTGTTTCACTAGTTTATTAGCCTTGATAAACGACATGCTTCCAGATGGTAATATTCTTCCCGTTAAGACATATGAAGCTAAAAAACTAGTTAGAGGGATGGGTCTGAAATATGAGAAAATACATGCATGTCCAAATGATTGCGTATTGTATCGAAAAAAATATCAAAACTTAACCAATTGTCCGGTTTGTTTTGAGTGGCGTTATAAGGATAAGGAAGGGATACCGGCTAAGGTATTATGGTATTTTCCAGTGATACCAAGATTCATAAGGATGTTTGCGAATAACAATGATTCAAAAATGTTAACTTGACATGAAACTGGAAGAATAAATGATGGGAAGCTAAGACACCCGGCAGATGGTATGCAATGGAAATCGTTCGACGCTAAGTATCCAGAGTTCGGCATTGAACCTAGAAACTTACGTCTAGCGCTGTCCACTGATGGAATGAACCCACATGGAAACATGAGTACCCAACATAGTACTTGGCCAGTAGTGTTGGCAATATACAACTTACCTCCATATGTGTGCATGAAAAGAAAGTACTTGATGTTGTCGTTGTTAATTTCCGGCCCTAAACAACCTGGAAATAATATAGATGTCTATTTGGAACCTCTTTTAGATGATTTGCGAATTTTGTGGGATAGTGGGATAGAAGTATTTGATGCATATAGGAATGAAACTTTCAATTTGAGAGCGATGTTATTGTGTACAATAACCGACTATCCGGCTTATGGCGACCTTTCTGGGCATACGGTGCATGGGAAAGAGGCATGTCCATTGTGTGGGGAGGATATCGAGTCTGAATACTTGAAGTGTTCTCATAAGTATGTGTATTTGGGAAATAGGAGGGGCTTGGATCCTGACCATTGTTATCGCAAGCAGCAGAAAGCATTTAATGGACGTCAAGAACATCGTCAACCTCCTAGAATTTTGAGTGGGCATGAAGTTTATTAAAAAGTAAAGCATATTAAGATAAAATATGGGAAGAAGAACGGCTCTAAATTGTCTACTCGTGGGTATAAGAAAAGATCCATATTTTTTGATAAACTTCCATATTGGCCTGACCTGGAGGTCAGGCATTGCCTCGATTTCATGCACATTGAGAAAAATGTCTGTGATAATATTATCAATACCCTCCTGAATGTTCCCGGTAAAACAAAGGATAACGCCGCGGCTAGGGATGGCAGTGGGTCCAAGACCCGACCCAAACCCGTCGGGTCGGATCCTTATGGGTCGGGTTTGGGTCTTAATTTTTCAGACCCGTTGGGTATGGGTCGGGTATGGGTTTCATAAAAAATAAATCGGGTTTGGGTTTGGGTCTTAGTTGTGAGACCCATACCCAACCCGTAGACCCGCAAAATACTTGTGGAAAACTATTACTCCCTCTATTCAAGTCCAAACATAACATTTCTCTTTTACACGTTTGCCAATGCACGAATTGTAACGTAAATATCTCGATTTTTAGATTATAAAAAAAATATAAAAATTTGATTATCTTATTGTACTTATAAAGGCGAATCAAACAAGATCCCACATGAGCATATTTTATCTTACATATTGTAAGGAATCGTAAAGATTCTCTTCACTCATGAATAGTGTCAAAAAAAGAAATGTTGTATTTGGACTTGAATGGAGGGAGTATTATGTAAGTCAGTGAGGGAGTACTGAAAATGAAAAGAAAAGCGGCATTGATTTCATGCCCCAAGTCGGAAGATTTTACCAGAATGCCAATTGAAATAGGCCCTTGTATTTTAGTTGATGTAGGAAACATATGACACTACAATAGTAAACAGGAGAAATGGAGAACAGTACAAGCTAGCTAAAATACTAGACCCGTGGGTAGATCCGGACCCAACCCATACCCATCGGGTATGGGTATGGGTCTAACAATTTCATACCCATGCGGATATGGGTCGGGTCTGGGTCCAAGGATGCGGATGCGGGTATGGGTATGGGTCTTGCCAGACCCGACCCATACCCAACCCGTTGCCATCCCTAGCCGCAGCTAGGGAAGATATGCAAATGATGGGTATTAGGCTAGAGTTGGCACCACAGAAGAGAGGTAATGGTACATTTTTACCGCCAGCAGCTTATACCCTTTCACGGAGTGAGAAAAAAGAGTTTTGTGCATGCTTGAATGGAATTAAAGTGCCACATGGTTATTCGTCCAACATCAAAAACCTTGTGTCGATGCAAGATCTAAAACTCACCGGGTTAAAGTCACATGATTGCCACACTTTGATGCAACAATTACTATCCGTGGCTATTCGCTCCATTTTACCTGAAAAGGTACGATATGCTATTACCAGATTCTGTCTCTTCTTCCAGTCCATATGCGATAAAGTCATCGATCCCGATGATGCGGATTCATTGCAGGACCTCGTTGTCACCTCTCTTTGTCATTTTGAAATGTATTTTCCACCCTCTTTCTTCACTATCATGATTCACCTGACCACTCACTTGGTTAGGGAGATTTTGTACCTTGGGCCCGTGTACTTGAGATACCAGTATCCTTTCGAAAGATTGATGAAAGTCTACAAGGACTATACATCTAATCGGTATCGTCCAGAAGGTTGTATTGCTGAACGTGCTATATTAGACGAAGCTCTTGCATATTGTTACGCTCATCTCTCTCCTGAGGAGTTAATTGGCGTTCCAAAGAATCGTCATAGTGACTGGATGACCGGAAAAGGTATTAGGGGCCGGGTTGAAAAAATTGTGGCACGTGACATGTTACATTTAGCACATACGTATGTGCTAAACAACGAAGATGAGGTGCAACCTTATATTCAACAACACAAAGATGAGCTCAAATACGATCACCCAAACAAGAGCGAGATGTGGATTGCAAACGAGCATAAGAAGACATTTGGAGAGTGGTTTAGGAATGTTGTCTTGGAGTATAAGAATTTGTATGGTGATGACATCTCTCCTAGGTTACTACGTCTTGGGTTAGGTCCAAATGCCAGGGCCACTTTTTTCAGCGGTTTTGCTATTAATGGTTATACTTTTTACACCCGCGAGCAAGATGAGTTGAGCACAATGAAAAATAGTGGTGTGAGTTCTGAATTTGAGGCAATGCACTTTGCTACTTCAAAAGATAAAAACCCTATTTGGGGAAAATGCCTTTATTATGGTGTTATTCAAGAAATATTGGTATTAGATTACATTGATTTCACAATACCTCTGTTTCGATGTAACTGGGTTGATAACAACAACAATTGTGTTCGAAAGGATAAAATGGGATTTACGTTGGTCAATTTGGATAAGGTTGGCAATAATAAGGATGATCCTTTCATAATGGCATCCCAAGCTAAACAAGTGTTCTATGTCACCGATCCTATGGATAAAAGTGGTCTGTTGTACTATCTATAAGGAGTAGACGGGGTGCACCCGATAATGGTGGGGATAATGATCAGGATGTCGTGTTTGAGGGAATGGATCACTCTTCCACTGTATCTTATTTCGACAATGTTGACACTGATCATGATAACATTGAAAGCATTTATATGCGTGATGATCATGGTGAAGGTATTTGGGTTAACGAATAAACTATGTCGGGCAAGAAACGTCCCCGATCCTGAGGTGGTATTGTCTTTAGTTTTTGTTAGCTTTGGTCATTGTTGAAGATTCCCAAATTATTTAGCTTTTGGTCATTCATTATATAGTCTCCATGTTTTGGTTTCTGCTGATATTGCAGTGTATAGTGCTTATGATATTGCTGTCTTTGTTGGTTTCTGCTGATTATTATTGCAGTGTATAGTACTTATGATATTGCTGTCTCTAATTATAATTAAAAAAAAATAAAGGTAAGCAACAACAACGGTTGTTGTAAATATACCCGTTGTGGTTAGTAATAACAACGGTTATTAACCATAAACCGTTGTCATAGTGTTTACTAATTACAACGGGTAGACTACTATAACCGTAGTCATTACTCTATCACAACGGTTTGTTTATGATAACCGTTGTCAATATTTGTAGATAGGAAACACACACACTAATAATACGACTGTACTGCAACACAAAAACTCTATCACAAAGCGATCATTTTTCTGTCATCATCTCCCTTATTATTTTTGAATTTGTGAATTTGTGAACTATTTCTGTGAATTTGTGAATTTGTGAATGTCATTTCCTGAATGTCGTTTATTATTTTCACCAATTCAATGTCGTTTATTAGCAAATTTGTTAATGTCATTTCCTGAATGTCATTTCCTGAATGTCATTCAATTCTAATTTTGCTTTATCGATTGAATAGCTTTGAATTGAATTAGTTTAATTACTTCTAAACTTAAGTCAAAAAACAAATTAACGTATCAACATTAATATTATTAAATAATAAGTTCAAACGGCGCCACACACAAATGGCGCCAAAACAACAACAACCAAACAACCAAACAACTACAACCAAACAACAACAACAAATTAAATTGAGTCCGGGTAAATCTCCCGGATAGCTGCCACCGCTAGAGCATATGCATCAATCGGGTCAGCCTCGGCCAGAGCCAACCCTTCCCACTGCTCTACCTGGGTCACTTCAACGAGGTCGACCCCATTTGGCCAACGGTAACGGTCATGTTCGGAAGCCACCCATAGATATGGCCCAGGCTGGTGGTCCGTGCTCTCAATAAAATCTTTTCGCCCATGCCCGGCCTTGTCAAACATTCTTGCCAGTTTGAATGCGGACGCACGATGAGCATCCGACATCCCAAACTCGAAAACGAGTTCCCCTGTAAAGTGCCTGCGATGATAATTTGGCCACATCTTCCTGATTAAATAGCCATTTCGAATAAGCGTATCACGGAGTTTTTTGTAACTTTTACACACAACGTAGCCACCCTCAATATGACAAGGCATTTCTTTCATGATGCAAGCATATGGTTTAGTCAAAGTTCCAGACATTTTGTATGGTTGATATTAGTATTGAGGCTGGGAAATTTTGTATGGTTTAGCAAATATGATATTGATTAGAGTTGGGAATTTTGTATGTGGTTGATAACCTGCTTGTATTGAGGCTGTATTTATAGAGAGTTATTTATTGGAGTTATTTATTCACATGCATGCATTGGTTCACATGAAGGCATTGATTCACATGCATGCATTGGTTCCCAAAACGACTATACATTCACATGCATGCAGTACGTTATTGATTGAGTAAATGTGTGAATATGCAGTCAATGCATTTACTGCAATGTGCAGTCAATGCATTTACTGCAATGTGCAGTAACCCTATCACAACGGTTGTGGTAACGAAAACCGTTGTGGTTAGTAATAACAACGGGTTTTTGTACCAATAACCGTTGTTATTGCGTAATAACAACGGGTTTTTGTACCAATAACCGTTGTTATTGCTCAATATTATTATTTTTAATTAAAAGATATTGCAGTCCAAACCCGTGAATAAACAACAGCAGAACCAGCATTGATTAAAGCATCCATTGAACATCATCAATGGCAGCATAACCCCTCTATAAATACAGCCTCAAAACCCCTCCTTTAAATATTACATAACTACCCTAAAATTAATATCATCAATGGCAGCAGTTAACCTTCCCAACGATGAGACGACCCTTACAAAATTGATTGCAGATGAGGAGGAGGCTCTTGCCGTAGTTCCCGCTGATCATCACCCATTGATTAAAGGATCCATTGAACATCGAAGGGATTATTGGATTGAGAGGCGTGAAGCAGTCCGACTTGTCAACCAAGCGTCGTCATCATCATCGTCCTCTGGCTACCCACGTCGGCCTTATACTCGGAGGTTGGATGCCGCAAGAGATATGTTGAGCTGTACCCGTCCTACCTTATCTCCACATGCAAGACGTGTACTTGCAGGCATTGAATCTGTTATTGCAAAATACGAGGTTAATGATCCGGAAGTCATCAGTATCATCAATATTGTTCCGGATTGTTGGTGGCAGTGTGAGAAAAGCTTTTTACACTTAACCGGAATTGTTCCGGATTATTTAACATCTTTATTTATTTGATGTCGGATGAATGTAATGTACTTTATTATAAAATCTAGGTTATTCCTAATGAAATCAATGAGAAAGAATGTTGTTTAAAGTGTTTGAATTGATGTTCATATTTTGATGTTTGATTATATGTATTATTAGAAGTATATAGGGTTTAGGGTTTAGGGTTTAGGGTTTAGGGTTTAGGGTTTAGGGTTTAGGGTTATTTTGAAGTAACACACGTATACTAATAATGATACTTAATAATTAAAAGTGATCCGACCCGAAAATGATACTTAATAATCATCACGCGGATAATAAATAATGATTTCTATCGAATTAAATAAAATAACCCGATACTAGCTAATTAATTTTGGGTCGGACAGTTTCAGGTTTGTGATGCAAAAACGGCCCGACGAATCTAACTACCTGATCGGAATATGGCCTATTATTATTAATAATAACCATTAATTTATTTGTTGATAAAACGTATGTACATACATACATACACAATAATATAATAATATATATATATATATATATATATATATATATATAATAGATGGTAAAAAAGCAATAATAAACCGTCCTTTTTAATTAATTTGAGCATATATATATATGCATCGTCAATATATATATATATATATCCGTCCCTTTTATTAGCGTACTTGAATTGGATGAACGAAGTCGATCGACCCCATATATATATATATATATATATATATATATATATATATATATATATATATATATCATCATTATTTAATTTGGGAGACATTGACGTACGTGTATATATAATACTTACTTGAATTGCATGTATGTGCATTGATGAATCTGTTATTATTGCAAATTGTAGTACGAGCGTCGTTAATTAATGATCCGGAAGTCATCATCATTTAATTATTATATATATATATATCATCATCAATATTATATTAGTTATCATCAATATTATTGCAATAAGTAGTACATATATATATACGAGGTAATTAATAATGACACGTGCCCCCGACCCGGCCCAAAAGCGATCGACCCGAATTGAAGTACGTAGCTACTTGTTCTAGATATATAGTGGATTGCCCGATCCGTAACTGCTGGCATGGCCACCCGATCGATCAGTTTCAGGTTAACTAAGCTAGTGATGCATGATAATTATAATAACCAGTTCCTTAATTAAAAAGAAAATGACCCGATTCGAGGATCCCTATCTAGACTCGATATATATATACCACATCCGCTTGACCCGGAAATTATCGACGACCCGCCCAATTATAATCATTCCCGAAAGAGGCACGAATTGAAAGCCGAAAGGACCCTCATCAGATCAGCTCGCTTCGATAGTAATTGAACCAAAAACTAAAAATAATTAATAACTAACCCGATCGATAAAGTTATTAATTACAAACCCGCCGAATCTAACCCGATTGGAATTGATTCCCAGGCCAAACCCGATCCGAGCTAATAATTAAACGTAACTTACGCCTATAATATAAAATTTAGAGCAAAGTAAAATAAATTAAATTAAATTTAGAGCCAAGTTAAATAAATTAATTTAGAGCAAAGTTAATGAGTTTATTTCGTGCCTCAAATTTTAATACCGCGCGCGCGTATCTGAAAAATTAAAAAAAATATACATAATCTATACAAACGGTGTTTTAGAAATTCACCGTTGTTATTACTTTCAACAACGGTTTATAATAAATAAACCGTTGTCTTAGTGTTATTACTTTCTACAACGGGTGTTATTTAACCGTTGTTATTACTCTATAACAACGGTGGTTTGTAGGATAACCGTTGTCAATATTTTCTCTTAATAAACCCTTTAGTTTCTCTTAATAAAAAATAATTTACAATCCTATAGAGTAAATTTTACACACGTACATTATCATCATCATCCTCCTCGTTTACAATCCTCCTCGTTTACAACACAAATCTTTTTGTTTATTATCATCATCATCCTCCTCGTACTCGTGATCATCATCCTGTTCTCTTTATCATCACCCTGTTCTCATTTTCTTTATCAGGTAATTTTTGTGTGTCGTCTTTAGGGTTTTAAGATTGAAGTTCATCTTTTTGTTTTCATTTTCTATTTATCGTTCTCTTTATCATCTAGTTTCATTCCTTTCTAAGTTTTTAGAGTTTTAGAATCTCTGCATGACTCTTTATTTGTTCAGTTACTATTTCATTCATTTCAAGGTCTTAGGGTTTTAGAATCGTTGTATGCATGACTCTGTTCCGTTACTATTTCATTTCTTTTGAAGGTCTTAGTGTCTTAGGATTATCATGGGTGAAAAACGGAAAAGAGTAGAAAACAATGATAAGGTGGATAAACCTGGTGAGAGGGGTGCTTCGAAGTGCTCTGCAGCCCTTGCAGCTATAGCGGCAAAAACGCCGATGGTAATAAAATGGAGTGTGAAAGGTGTTCCTACTGGTCCAAATGCTAGCCATTTAGCCACTTGGATTGGAGTTACAACCAAACAGTTTGTGCCTATAGATTTTGATGATTTCAGGAATATAAATCCTTCATTGCAGAACTTTCTCTTGAAACGTATAAAGGTATGATAATATCTTTAGCTAAACACCATTTTATTTTGCATAAGTTACTATTACATAAGGCAGGAAGCCGTATAAAGGTTCGTATAAAGGTATGATATTAGACAGCCGCTTATTAGTATATATGATGATGATGATGCAGGAAGCTTTCGATATTCCAGACTGCCATGATAAGTATCTATTACATAAGGCAGCGGCAGTCTTAAGGCAGTGGAGGTGTGACCTTGCCAAATTACACTTGTATGTGGACAAGGAGACGGGGCAGATGCATAAGAGCCCACCGACAAAGTACCCCCACATCACTCAGCAACAATGGGATAATTATAAGGCGAAACGAGCTACTGAACAGTTTCAGGTTAAGTATCCATGTCATATGTTTACATTTTTGTAAAACTCTACTTAAGGTTACATTTTTCTAACAGTTTCAGGTTACATTTTTCTAAAACTCTACTTGTATCTATAATTTTCTAATTGTCTCATCTACTTGCGATTTTATATGATTTGAAGAGCGTTAGCGCCAGAAATCGTGCTAACATCTCACAGAAGCAGGGGGTATATTATGGTTCTCGAGGCGGTTACAGATTGATAGAAGAAAATCTCGTAAGTAGCATCTATATATTAGATTTTTTTAATCATACTTGGACTTGATATACATGTCTACATATATTATTTTTGAGTTAACGTGTAGGTGTCAAAAGGTGTGACCGACTTGAATCGGCATGTAACTTATAAAGAAGGGCACACGCCTAAAGGATCCCGAACATGTAACGAATATGATCAGGAAGTCTTGGCCAACATAGTAAGTATTATTTTTATTAAGACGGGGTTTTAATAACTTTATTGTTCAATTCTTGTATGTCTAACTATCTATTTATTTTAGTAACAAAAATTAAATTAAGTTTATTTAATATATTATAGGAGAATGTTCTGAAGGAGGTTGCGGAAGGGAAATTCACTCCGAGTGGTCGTGACGACGTTCTTGCTAGAGCGATCGGCCGTCCCGAGCATCCAGGTCGATTGAGGGGCGTCCCATTACATGTCGGAGTCACGAAATATTATGGGACAACTAGCTCGAACAAGAAGAAGAAAAATAAGGGGAAGGCTGACATGGTACGTATACCATTTGTTATTGTCATTTAAAATTCACATGTTATTGTTTTAACAAATTGCTGATTCTACATTTTGGGCGTGCAGGTTCAGTTATTGGCCTCCGTGATACTGAAGATGAATTCTGGAGGCAAGCCTTCCGAAGAAGAATTGAAGATGATGGAGGATGTCATTAAAAAGGGTGAGGTAGTGCAACAGATTTGCCAAGAGGCAGACACTACTACCTTGCCAATACATGAGGAGACGGCTGAGAAGATGGGTGAGGTACCTACTGCTGTCGAGGTTTTAATACCTCAAGCCGATAAGGTAAATATGATTTTTTTTTCTGCATTTGTTCTTTCTAGCAGCCATGCCTTTGATTGGTTTATTTTATTAGGTAAATGAGTCGGAAAAGGGGACGCAACTTGAGGAGACGGGTGAGGTACCTAATGCTGCTGAGGTTTTGATACCTCAAGCCGATAAGGTAAATACGACTTAACCATTTTGAACCTCTGCATTTGTTCTTTCCAGCAGCCATTGCATGCCTTTGATTGGTTAATTAATTTTATAAGGTAAATAACTCTGAAAAGGGGACGCAACTTGAGGAGCCGGCTGAGAAGACGGGTGACAATAAGGAGGTATGTAGAATATAAGAAGTTAGTATATGCTGTCAGTGCTAAATCTGGTCTGGACATGTTCAAGTATAATAGCCTACCCACCAACAATAAATACTTGTAACTAACTTTACATTATATACTCAATATAGATCATTTATGATATCTATTATATTTTGGTATTTAGTAAATAATGTGTATTCTTTAGGCCACAAAACAGCGGGTAGTTGTTCGTCTCGCCGACCCTTCATTCAAAGAGGATGTGATTGTTGCCCGGGGTTTCATATACCCAACGCCCAAGGACTCAGCGGAAACCATCTTGGTTCATGGCGTACCACTCTTGCCGAAGCATTCAAAAGTGGGGATAGAGGGAGTCGCGAAGGGTTATGGAACCCGTAAACTGCCCGTCCCAGTCCGCGACGACCTAATAATACTGGCAAATGCGGTTAACGGTTTTGTCCAATGGCCTCAAAGCCACATTTTCCTGGCTCGTGATCGTAAAATTCAACAGAATGTAGCCGGGGTTAGAAAAATACATCTAATTTAACCCGCCTTTTGTCTTTGTTCATCACCTTCATAAATAGTGAAATTTATATGTTATGTTTTTGTTTTGTAGGTAACAAAAAACATGGATAAGTATAACTCGATAGACAATAATCTTTCTACTACCTCGTCAATACAACAACTTGATGAGGTATTTAATCAACTCTCTTTATATTTTAAGTTCTCCTATCGCCTCATCATTGAAAGAGCAACTTAATTTAGTTAGCCACATGTAGGTTGTGAAAGGTAGCACACCGCATCATTTCCCCAAGCTGAAAGAGGTCAGGAGTCTATCCAGTACTAAATTTCATGGGAACGTTTACATGGAAAAAGTACGAACGGTGGCGATGCTGGAGCTTTATAAGGAGGCTGAGAGACGCATAGCAAGCGAGCAATTAATAATTATTCCGCTCGAGAATGATATTGTAGGGGTAGAACGCCAAGCAATGCTGGATTGGGAAATGCTAGCCGTTTGGGCTGGCCTTGACGAGATTGATGTCCAACACCTATATGTTTGGATGAAGTAAGTTTCTTAATAAATTAAATCATGCAGTATTCTAATATTCTGACTAAGATATAGTGTTTTTAATATCGGAATTAAAACCGTCATGTAGGTACTTGAACTCGGTTGTGATCCCCGCCGAGACCAATAATCCACTTCCTCAATACGGATTCATGTGCCCAAATGTTTTATCTATGCATATCGAGATGTTTTCGTATGAAGAACGTGTAAATTATATTGCTGGGGAATTGGCGAAAAACAATAAGCTCATTTTTGCCCCTTATAATGAAGCCGGGTAATATATAATTAATATTACGATTCCAAATACAATTGCATTTTTATATGTTTGGTTATGATAATGCATGTTGTGCATGTTAATAATGATGTGTCTCTCGATCTCTAGGAGACATTGGGTGCTATCAGCGATCAATCCGACCACGAAGAAAGTATTTTGGTTGGACTCTTTGCATAGACAACCATCCGAGACCTTTAAGAGTTGATTATTAAGTAAGTTTATAATACTGATGATGATTTGGCACATATAATATTAAGTTTCATTTATTATTATTAAGTAAGTTTATGTGACTTTCGGCCTCTTTCCTTTTTTAAAGGGCCTTTGAGAAGAAAAGAGCAACCGGCAATCAACCGACAGAATATTCTGATGATGGCCCTACTTTTATTACGATAACAGGGGTACGTACGCGCAAATACAATACCTTAATAATTAAGTGCATTAAACTAATTACGCATATACATCTGTCTTTTTTAATTACGCATTAAACTAATTGGTAATTGCCTTCTCGTCTCTTCGTTTATTATGTAATAATAGGTCCCTAAACAGCCGGATAGCATCCAATGTGGATACTACGTTTGTCGTTTCATGTTGGAGATTATTAAGCGAAGATATGTCAGCATTGCAGAAAGAGTTAGTAGTTTAATGTAGCTATTGTTTACTTTTTTTCATTAGAGCTGATATCTTTTCTGCTATATATATATGATTGATGTTGCTAATTATGTATGATATGCCTATACTGTTGTTACCCTACTGATCGATGTCTTTTATTTGTTTTATCCGCAGTATTTAATCAACACGCCACATGTCCCTGAGTACACTAAACACAATATAGACGAGGTAAGGGACTTGTTGGGCAAATACGTCCTTGAACAAACAAAGAATAAATGAAACTTATATTATTTTGGAAGCAGATAGGGAACTTTAATTTGTAGAAGTCATTAATTAGAGCAAGTTGTAAGTATGAATTGCTCTGAAAGAGATCATTTTGGTTGTATATATCATTTTGCTGCTGTTGTACATGAATTGCCATGTACATGAATTGCCCTGTACATGAATTGCTCTGATTTATATATAGATATATCATTTTGCTGCTTCTGAAATTGGTTTATGATGCGTGCTGCTGCTACTGCTGCTGATTTATGCAGGATTTTCACTGGTGGCAGGGGAACAAATTACAATTTTTCAAAAACAATAATAAAAATAATAACAACGGTTTTTCAAAATTCATTAAAAGCGTTGTAACATATTTCCCACCAAAACTTATCATACCTTTAACAACGGTGTATTCTAGAATACCTGTTGTTATTAAAACTTTCCACAGCGGCTTCTTTATTATACTGCGTTGTAATTAACTATATTCACAACGGGTTTAAAAACAATAGCGTTGTTATAATATTTCCCACCAAAACTAATCATACCTTTAACAACGGTTTCATTTAATAGAACCGTTCTCGTATCTTTCCCACCATAATTATTCACACGTTTTAACAACAGTTATCTAGTAATAACAACGACTTTGTACCGTTGTTAAAACTATTCACAACGGTATTTTCATTAAATCTGAACCGTTGTTAAAACCTTTAACAACGGAGGCTTTAACAACGTCCGCTTTTTAATATTACAACGGTTTTTAACCGTTGTCATAGACTGTTTTTGTAGTAGTGTTTTAAATAAAGGAGGTGAAAAAAAGTAGAAAAACGGAAAATATATATTTTATTTTAGATGTGGACAAACATCAATCGTCTATATAGATTGCTCATATCTTATTAAGCAATAATTGTCTAAGTCTCTTAACTCTTTCGTAAGAACTTGTAGTTTTCTATGAAGAAAAGCTTTCAAATCCTACATCACGTTACTTATTCTACATAAGCTTCAATAATAGAAGGCAAACCAGGATTACCAATAAACCTATATCGTGGAAATCCTGCAATTTTTAGAAGAGTTTCACATTGCAACTCTGTTCTTTCTTTGCCTCCGCCATTATGTGCGATCATCAATAAATCTGATGCGTATACTATGTCATCAATTGGCCCTTCCCCTTCTTGTTGTACTAATTGTTCAAATATTATGATTTTTCCTATCTTTTCAGGTACAGCCTTTCGACAATTTTTCAGTATCTTCACACAATCATCGTCGTCCCAATCATGAAGGATTGACTGCATTGTTAGCACACACATGGTAAACCGTTAACAATGTACACTTCATTAAAAGCAAATTGCTATGTATAGCTAGTAATAATTTTCATGGAGTTTGTATAGTAGATTAATTTCAAGTAAAAAATTTCAAGATATAATGACCACATATATGTTACGGTAAGTTATGGTAAGATGTTAATGTAATTGAGATTCAAGATGAATTTCAATATGAAATAAATTCACCCATAGTCTTTTAGTTGTAATCACGAAAAATTAAGAATGATGAACTGACGTGAAAAAAAAATCTATTTAATAAAAAAAATGGCATAAGAACTATTCTAAATTACTTGTTACACTTTGAAATATATGTGTTGATTTTTTACAATTTAACTTAAAAAAAATAAGGAAAAAAAGTACTATTTGTAACAAATATTAGACATGATCCGAATTTATTCGATAAACCACCCATAACCATTGATACAAAATAACCAGAATTAGTTAACTGGTTGTCAAATATAGTTGTAGTGTTTTAATAGAACTTATTTACGCTTATTAGTCATACCTTTAAGATGACAACATCACCATTAGGTATGGCCTTAAACATGTCCCCTACGACATGAGTAACACCATCATATTTAGGTGCAATGGCAATAACATGAGGTAGATCAAAATTTATGGCTTTAATATGAGGATGCGCCTTAACAATCTCATGAGCCGTCGTACCAGTCCCACCACCCACATCAACAACAGATTGTACCGAAGAAAACACATCTTTATACTTTGTCGCGATAACCCTAAACCCAATTTTGGCCGTGCAAGCTAATCCGTCATGAAATACTTTATTAACTTCTTCTTTTTCAGCTAAATACTCCCAAATTGAACAATTATGTGCCTTCTCAAATGCCACCCCTCCATCTTTAATTGTAAAGCTAAGATAGTGAAGAGGAGCTAATAATTGAGGGTCATTCAACATCAAAATTATAGGAGCATAACTTGCGTTGTTATTATTATCCTTTAAGATTAGCCTAGAAGAAGGTGTTAAGTC
>JAIUZE010003054.1:0-122718 GCA_022085475.1 Heliosperma pusillum | reverse complement strand
GTGATAGGCTATCGCACACCTATGCAAATATAAATTTTCCTAGACACAAATGAATGTAGTAATAGGGGTCGAACACAAGGAGACGGGAGTTGTTATACAAGTTGTTATGGGGTGAATTCTATCAACGTCGGTTATCGATTGGTTTTGTTGGGTTTATGAAACAACAATAATAATAAAGGAAGAGTCTAGGGAGGTCGGGTCACACATGCAAATTATGTAAATGCTCAAGTCAAACTAGGAAACTGATGATAACGATAATTGTTTAGGTTAAAGACACCCACCTCTCGATATTAGTGTCAATCATAAATCGGGTCCTAACGAACTCTCGCTATGGCTAGGTCGATATACTAACACATGCTTAGTCTAATTCAATTCCGTGCCTCTCGACTTATAGAAAGAATTAACGAATTTAATCAAGGATTGTGATCAATAATCAAAGACTAAAAATACAATGCAAGAATGTGATAGAAACAACTATTTGATATCATAACATCTCATTTCAACAATTGCAAATAATATTTATGCATGACTTCCCTAATCCCTAGACAAAGTAACTACTCTTGCATAATGATAACTAATCTAATAACAAATCATAAAATAAACATGATAACTAACTAACTAATAATGGAAATGACAAAGGAAATATCAAAACAATACAAGAAATATAATTACCTCAACAAAGGAAATATAACTTGGAATTGAAGAACACAATGAAAACTAAATAACTTGCAAATGAACTTGTAATATAAATTGAAATACTTATTCGTAACAACTAATGAAACCTAAGTTATTCTAAACCTAATCTAATGACTAATGATATTATGTAAAAGAGTGTTTTTAGAGTGTAGAATGATGTACAAGATGATAAAAAAGATATGAAAAAGGATGCTCTAAGTGTCGAGGTCCCTCTCCTTTATATAGGGAGAGGGACTTGAAACGTATGCATTCACAGAGCCCAAACCCCGATCGGGGAATGGAAACCCCGATCGGGGTTTCATCAACCCGGCTATATTTGCTTAATTGCTCCATTTAATGCTTAAGGAATCCTAAGCTATGCCTTTAAGCACCTTAATTCTCCGGTTAATTGCATAGTTTTGGGATTCCTTGAGCATCCAAAGGAGCATCCTATGTTGAGTTGGAGACTCCTTGCATTGGGCTTCATTTTTGGTTTCTCATTTGCATTTCAATCCATTTCACAAATCTTCATACTTGGCTTGTCATTCTCCATTCTAACTTTCCATGGTCCATTTTGCTTCCATTAGCTTGTTGGACTTTGGTGCTTGCTATTGTGTTAGGAAAAAGCCTCTAAATGCTTAGATTCCTACAAAATATAACAAACACAAGCAATACACATAGAACACGTAATTAGCTCACAAATATAATAAACAAAGTATAATAATCATGTAAAATCGAGCTAAATTAGGGAGTTAAACAATATATAAAATGGACTCATCACACAGCCACCGCTACTACTTTATGTAGTAATGAACAAATACTACTTTGCGAAGTAAACTTTAACCAATGTATCAGCCTCTACATAAGAGATGTAGGCATCTTTCTCTCTCACGACTCCTCTAGTGTGTTACCATCTTATCTTCTTGTCCAAGCTCGGGTAACAATAATCCCTTCTTGTTGGACCCTTACAAATTTTAAACCAGTGATAAGAGATGGAAAATGAGATAAATAGATGTCCCTCCATACTAAAAAACTGAAAGGTCACATATGTACAAACTAAATAAAATTCAATTAGAAGTTTAGATTATAAATGTCAGATATGATGATGAGTTCAAGGTTTATGACTTAGTTGTCACCTATTTTGGCATTGTCCGTAAATCAACTAACACGAGATACATCAGGAATATGACTCTTGTTTAGATGATGAAGGGACTCAAGAGTAATCTTAGTCTCTTACTAGTTTTAGTGGGAGTGTGTTTGACTCGTTTGATCACACATATACAGATATGTAAGGGTTCAATAAGTCATCATGCTATGGGTGAATATCATATGGAAGTATAAGATCAACTTGAGAAGTTGAATTAGTACCGTTTGATATGATGGAGTATGAAAGAATTTGAGCTAAATGCATGTGATATCTTAGAGATAATGAAAGTGTTTCAAACTATTTTGAACCTTATGTGATATGGTTCACTCTAAGATGAGTCAAAAGATCTTGTTGATGCTTTTAAAGGCTAATGTTGCACTATAATGTCTACGTACATGATTAATGAAAGTTTCCATCTAAAGTCGTTCGAAAATATATCATATTTGATATGGGTTGGAAGTGTTTCTAAACCGTCTTTTTGTATGATTTGACTTTGAAAATTTAATAAGATGTTTCTTGAAACTTAGTCTTGACTCTGACATAAGCATATGTAGGGTATCCTTAAAAAGAATATTAATTCTACAACTCATCCCAAAAAAAAAAGAAATTTTAATATATATGTGGAATGTTATGTTTCTGACTTTCTGTTAAAAAAATGTGATGTCTAAAAGAAACAATGGGTAAATCTTGAAATGTTCAAGGTTAACGTACATGAATCCTTTACAATGTTGAAGAAGATTTAGGTTTCATCCGTAAAGATTCATGGATGTTACACCTGACTATCCTACATAGGTTTGAGTGATACTGTAACTTTAAAAAGTACGGCATAAAACCACATAAATCCTAAAGAAACTACATGTACCATATCAAAGTACAGACTTTGATAAAAATGGATCTTTAATGTGAAGATGACATGGAAGAATATATGGATATCTATAGAACACGACTGGTAAATGATGATTTATCTCATAGTAACGACTATGATGAAATATACTTACAATACTATGCTTGAGTTTAATAGGATTCATCTAGCGAAACATTGTCATTCATATGTAAAGAGATTTGGTAAATGATTGTTAAAACACATTTCCTTAATGGAATTGTGTAAGATGAAGTGTTTGACATCTTACTGAGCTAGGAAAGGTGGAAGTTTTAATATTGGTTGAACAAGTGCCTCAGGATTGGAATCTTTGTTCTCAATAAGTTAAATCAAACGGGTTGATATCCTTTGAGAAAGAGAGGAAATTGTGTACAAGAATACTAGCTAGTGGGAGTGCAATACTCTTAGTGGTTTGGCCTGGTATGTAGATGACATCCTCTCTTGTGTAACAATAATTTTCTTTAGTCAGTGAGACTTGTGCTCGTATGAAGAGTAAATACCGATATATTTCTAGGATTATTGTTAATGGACAACCATCTAGGAAATTAATGATCATGTGTACTTGAGATGCATTGAGAATCATTTGTGAGATGGAAATTGTGATAACTGATCGTTGTAAACATGTTACATACATCGATTTTAATTTTCATATAGACAATATTGGTTCCTTATCTTTATCTGGATACATTTTGTTTAGATGAAAGAAGTTCTGAGTTGGAATTGTTCTGAGCACAACGATAAGATTAATACTATAACTAAAGTAAGTGTCTTATTATTACTTGTTAATCAAGAAGAAAGTTTTCGTTTGAGAATTAAACACACACTCGACTTTGATGATTATGGAATGCTTTTGGTGCTTATGAATCGTTTAACAGTTTATCTTATTGAGAAGGTAAATTGTGTATATGTATGGAAGATTATAACAGTTGCAATAGTTATTGAATATCTCGTACAAGATCTCTACTGCATCTAAAACATGATGAGTCATGTTGTTGCATTTTGTATAAGACACATTGCCGAGTGGTCTTAATACTACAAAGTGATGTTTGTGTTAGTGGGAGTTATTTTTGACGATGAATATATATGTATTTCATATCGCATTTATTTAATATATGTGCATTTTATTTAATATTAATTGAATTATTTGTCCCTAAATAACATACATTGATGAAATGGATCACTAAGTGCATGACTTGATTGTGGAACTCCATTTGGATGATTTTATTCTTTTTGTCTGTATTCAGAGTATTATATTAAGACATTTGAATACTCATTTATGACTAGTATGTACGCTAGTTGATGACTATATTTCATAAGTCATAGGTATGGAGATAATAAGCCAGGTGCACATGTGTGTGTTGGTGAACACATATTAGACAAGCCCACCTAAAAGGACTTTCATAATGATTCGCCTAGTTTCAGTAAAGTTTTTTGCAAGTTGTTGACTTGTTTTGGTCTTTAGCTAGACTTGATTACTTGAATATTCTTTACATGAAAAGTGTATACTTTGGTATCATTCCTAGTCCGTCGTTGAAGAGGATCATGATTGATCATTGGGTGTGCATGGAGCATGTAATAGGATATGGCTAGACAAGAGGGGATTAGCTCCTCTCTTATGAAGGGAGTTTATTATTTTCTGGCCTCTCAAAAAGCGTGACTTGTGTAAATGCGTGGCCGCGCTCAGATAGGATGATTGTCATCCATCTGCTTCTTGACAAGTCAACTCAGAGATTGGAGAAAAACTATTGAGATACATGAGGTTGGCACTTTTCTTATCTCATTCTCAGTTGGAGACAATAGTCGTGAAAAGAGTGGTTATGATGACATGTACAAGTGGGAGATTGAAGAAGTTATGTCCAATGTTCTATACGAATTCACCCGCTTAAGTCTATGTAGTCGATATGCATTGCTATAGGCCAATGTCGGTTTGAGACATAAATGGTTTACGTGTCTGGTAATCTTAAGTGGGCCTATTAGGTCACACACAAACTGTAGGGTTTGAGTTTCTACATCAAATGTACTTCTTATTATCACTACGATTCTGCTATTAAGAGGTATGTAATTTATCTTATTTACTATGTTAATGTGGTTGATATTTGCAATTGATACATGATTAAAACAATTTCGCCAGCTTGTTTAGTGGACTTGTTTAGTGGACTGAGTTCATTTACACGTGTATCTATAATCTGTCACTGACTTACTAATCTTCACCTAACCCTACATTTATTGGTTGGACTCTTAGGCCCTGTTCTTTCTGACTTTTAAGAGTTGAACAAAATTGAAAAAAAAACTGAACTAAACTGAGCTGAACTGAACTCAGTTGAGCTGAACTGAACTGAACTGAAATAAACTGAACTGAATTAAGTTTATTAGAGCTGAAAAAAATGATTATAATAATAATAAATATAACAACAACAACAACAACAATAATAATAATAATTACTTTTATAATAATGATAATGATAAATATTATTAGTTGATATCATTAGTCTTAATAATAAATATATTAGTAAAAAGTAATAATAGTATAATATAATTATTATTGATTTTGATAGTAATAATATTCGTTATAATAAAAATAATAATTAGTGATAATAATAGTAGTAATAGCAATAGTACTAGTAGTAGTAAGAGTGGGGCCCAGATACTTTCTCGGTTGGCCACTAAATTCTTGTAAATTGTGTTTAAAACTTACTAAAATTTGCGTTTTTATAAAATAAAATAATAATAATAATAATAATAATAATAATAATAATAATATTAATAATAATGATAATAGAGGTTATTAATAGAATATTTCCTCCATCTCATAATAATTTTCGTAGTTTGAATGGAACAGTTTTTGAGACGACACGTTGACTCAATTTTTCTTCTTTTATATTCACTTAAAAATTATGTTTCCAAAATATTTTATTTATGATAAATGTAAGTGTTTTTTTTTGTTATAACGTCTTATAATGTAAGTTATTAAAATTGACCTTAAAAGTCAAACGTGGGATACTTATGAGATGGAGGGAGTATTGATTAATTAATTAATTAATAATAATAATAATAAAAAATATAAAAAAAAAATTGAACGAGAGGAGAGGGAGAGGGACGCGTTTCGCGATTTAGGGCTTTGGCCGTTGACTGCTGCAACCTGCTTTGCTGTGGCCTGCGCTGCCCCTGTTCCGGCCGCGGCCTCCGACTAAGCCAACCTGACCCCACGTCGCCGGCTGTGGTGAGGCTGTTGGTGGTTTGTTAGGTTAGCCTGCGTTGGTGGTTGTTTTGTGCTGGGATCGCGCAGGCAGTTAGCGGCCGTCGTCCGCTGCAGTGCGTCGTTAGCCACGACATCTGGCCTTTCAGACCGTCCCTACCTGACGATCATTAGACCTCACGTCGTCGGTCGTCGGTGGCTGTAAGGGGTCCTTTCTTGTGTCCCTTCTGCAACTGTCGTACTTGCATTGTCGTCGGCCGCGATAGTCACGACGTGTGGGACGGTTGTTTGGGTCGTTGCCGGAGGGTTGACGTCGTTGTTGGTCGGTTGTGTGGCGTCGTCGCATTTAGGGTTTTCTCTTTACTGTTTGATTAATTGGTTTTGTATCGCTGTTGGCGGCGGTTGGTGGGGCTGCTGGTATCTCTGGCATTTGGTGTTGCCTTGCCCTTCAGGCCGGTGGTGTTTGGATCTGATGGTGTTTTGTGCGGCCTTTCTTCACCTCGCCTTGCCATGCACGTGTTTTGTTGTGCATTTGTTTTGTACATGCACGTGAATTGTGAGTATTTTAGTTTATTTTATTTTATTATTTCTATCTCCGTTGGTTGCCGATCATGCCCGTATTAGTACGGTTTCATTGTCCTTTTTCTTGTATTCATGAGTGTCCGAATGGCGGTGGTATGGGCCTTACTAAGGCCGCCTGGCAAAAGCATTTTCAGGATCGACATTGTATTGCTGGTGCTATGGGTTTTACGCGTCAAACTCTTACTGATAGTCTGACGGTTTTCTCTAATGTCGAGATTGCTTTGAAGCGGATGGGGCTTTGGTTGTGTGGGGAGTGCCTTAAAACCCATACGTTTCGTTCTAGATGTCGGCATGGGCGGGGTGACATAGTTCCGCCTCCAGATTGTGGTGATGGTATCGTTAGCTTTATTATTCATGATATCCCTAGACCTCCGGCTCCGTCTCACTCGGTTCTTTCATCTAATAGGATTGAGCTTGTTCAATGGTCTGTATCTTCGCTTGATCATTTATTTTCTTTGGGTCATCGCATCGTGAAGCTATTCTCCTACTAAGTTGCTTTAATAATAGAATCTATTTGGATATACGTGGCCATGTTGTCTATTTGTGTACTCCACGTCAGTTGATTAATGTAAATAGGTAACGCTTCGGCTGACTAGAGTTTGACGTTATTGTCGTTGTATGACGGCGGTGTCAACTGATCCCTTTAGGTCACACCTTTATAGGTGGACACCAAATAGAATACTATATTTGATACGATTACAGTTAATTAGAGATACATATATTTGATATGTCGTTTAGTTACGAGAGTTATTTATGAAATTGATTTAGGAACTAAGTCCAATATTTTTATTAGTCATTATACGATAACTGAATAAATAAATTTTACATCTTATTTTAATACGATTAAATAAGATTTAACTTAGTGCTTAATCGTTAATTCATTAAATTAGTTGAGGTTATGCATACATTTTGAGGTAGAGCTAATTTGTTAATTATATTTACAAAGAGTTGTAAAATAAAATAACTGAACATTGTGGGACCCATTATATATTGATATAATGGTATAATATCACTTAAAAGTTAAGTACATATTATTTATTAATTTGTGTCATATAATTGTTATATGATAAAATTAACACTTAATTATATAAGATAATTAAGCATGTGATCAAAAGTATTTGTGGGACAAATATCAAAAATCAATATGGACCATTTTTGCTACATGTGAGCCGAAATTGTACTCTTGTAGAGCAATGATGATTGTTCTTATTTTATTAGCACACTTATTCACATGATAGTGACATTGCCTACACTACTTTAATCATTTTGTACAAATTAACACATAAAGCATTTGCATGTGATTGAAAATTGGCACATATATACCCATTTGCTATGTGTGTGCCGTGAGATTGCAACAAGAAAAGAACAAGAGTTGTTCTTGTTTCTTGCTCATGCTTTTAATTCATGTTTCATGTCTTTAACTCTCTATACACTAATATTCATCTATATTACTAGAGTAGTAATATTACTTATATTAGTAAAAGATGAAATCTCTTCTTATTATCTAGTTAATAATAAGCTTAGATTATTTGGGTTTAGTCTTGGGTGCAACAAGAAGGAGACCTTCTACTTTGGAGGTTGTTTTATGAAGAATCATCCATTATTTTTATGCTCAAGAACAATAAGAAAATAGTTTCTTATTGTGCCCATTTTGCCGAAATTTTCCAATGTAAGAAAATTTTCATCTTATCTTTGTATTTATGCTTTTATATTTGCATGCATGATAACTAGATCCTAAATCATTAAGTTAATATAATTTAATGAACTAATTAGAGGAGTCTAATTAGAGGTCTAGGACTTTCAACTTTTTCATCCATCTTTTTCTGTAGACTTTGTTTTTTCTTCCTTCTGAGGACGTGCATCCACATTTCTTAGGTTTGCACTTGATAGAGAGTTCCGGATGATCACGAGCTCTTCCCTAAAGTTTTCCTTGTTCTTGTAGTTGCTTGAAAAACTTCTGATGGTTACATAGTTTTTCAAGAGCTGCAAGAGATGTTTGGTAGAGTTCTCCCAATGTAGCTGTACCCAAAGGTATGTTTTTGAGGGAAAACTGTCTAGCAGTTTCATTTCCCAATGGCTCTGGAAGGGAGTTTAAATAAGCTTGTTTGAGATTTACATCATCCATACCTCCAAGAGCATAAAACCGCTTGGACATCCTTTCATAATGCCGTTCAAGATCTTTCCGCATAAATGAACAACATTTCATACTGAGGAATTCTTCTCTTGCTTGAGTTGTGTAATGATCCCAAGCACCGAGAAATTCATTATGGATGTTTCCAATGAAAGCATCAACTGTAGGGGACTGTCAGATTTGCAGTTGTCGATAGGCTCCAAGACTAACCAACCACTGTCTCAGACGACCATAAAATCTTGACATTAATATATATACTACAGTTGTAAGTTTAGCTCCAGGGAAAAAAAGTTGTTCAGTACACCAGGCATGCATTTCAGAGATTTTATCCCTCCATTTTGATGGCAGAATGTTATCAAAAGAAAAGCCATGACCCGGTATATCTTGACTTTTAAGATTCCAATCTAGTGGAGGATGAGCATTAGGTTGGTCATGTTCCTCCGAATTTTCTGTTTCACTCTCAACCACCTCCTCAACATGGGTTGGCTCATCCATCATAAATTATGGTATTAAGACCTCGTCTACTGAATTTTGAGATGTGGGTTTCTTTGTCTTTGCTTTGGCCAAACTGGTTAGAAGAGAGGAGATGGGATTATGATGTTCAATCATAAATTGTGAGGCGTCTTCTGGATCTTGAGTCATAGGAGGTTCTATCAGAGTTATCGTTGATGTTTTTTTCTCCATCTTTCGATCCAGATTGCCTCTTTTTTGTTATATGTCTTTCTTCAAGAACTTTTGTCGGAAGGAATGACGATGCTCTGAAAGAGCTCAATTCTGGTGGTAGAAGAGGAAGGGGTTGTGGATATTTTTCAAAGGGTGGTGTATATACTGGGTATGGGGTAAATATGTCGCATGGCATATTTGGTGGTGTTTTTGGTGGATTTTGTAAGGAGGATAATTGTGCTTTTAAGGATTTTAACTCAGACTCCTTTTGTGAGATAAGTGGAGATGCTATGGAAGCTGTTGTTGCAAGTTGTAGCAGTTCTTGGTGTAATGAAGAGATCTTTTGATGTATCTCCTTTACTGCAAGATCCATGATAGTTACCTTTTTATCTATTTGTTGCAACAAATTGTTTTGGGCACGTGCATTTTCTGACTGCCAGTTTAATGTTGCTTCTGCAGCACTTATTTGCTTTGTTGAACCATCCGGATTTTTGGTGACTGGATTTTTCACCTTCCAAGAATGTTTAGAATTTTCTTCCTCAAATTCTGTCGGTGGAAAATCTTTGTCTAGAGGAAAGGATGGACCAAACATGTAGCATGGAGGAATCTCTTTTTGTGGATTTTCATATTTTTCTTGTTTTGAGTATTGTACATAATCACAAATTCTTGTTTGTGACGGGCAGTATCCGTCACAAGCTTGCGACGGGTACCACTTCCCCTCACAAATGACCCATTTAAGGGAAAAGGGGAAGCACATGGGGGGTGCCCCACATGTTCCCTCTACCCATTTTGTTAGAGGAAAAACCCGTCGCAAGGTCTGACCCGTCACAAGGGAGACCTACTGGTACATAATATTCAAAAGTTTTTCCAGTTGGTTCTCCCTGGAGGCCAACATTTGGATCACCTGACACATATTTTTCTTTAAGGATTTGTTGAGAGAATTTTTTGTTTCTATATCTTTTCTTTGGGTAATCATCCTCATCTGAGTCTGTTAGCATACAATTTTCACAGTCACAGACATCAAAGAACTTGTGTCCTGACTCATCTTTAAATACATATACTGGGGCTCCAAGAGAGTTAAACGAATGTATAAGAATGTTAAGATAACTCTCATTTTGTTTCATTGGGATGAAAAGTGGAGTGATAGTATTTATTTCAGTACAGAAAATTGGTGGACAAGACTTTGCATCTGGTTCCCTTTTGAAAATTATTTCAATGGTGCCATCTTTTTGTTTGGTAATTTTGGAGTCTAGGGATTGTAAAGGAGTGTTTATTTCATGTATCTTTTCATAGTTGGTAAACCAAGACTCTGGGAGTAGTTTGATGAGTTCATCTTTTGGAATTTGTCTGGGAATATGGATACAAGATGGGCTATGTTGTGACTCTAATTGTATAAAAAGAGCATCAGTTGTATCTCTTGGAAGACTAAGATCCATAGCATGGTTTTGAACCCTATATGCCATTTGATGGTGAAAAGTTGCTGCATATGTATTTCCAACTTGTGGAGTTCCAGTTATTTGTAGTTGGATTTGAAGATTTTGGGGAATTTGTGGGTCTTCTAATGCCATGTAAAATTTTGGAAATAGGGTGATAAATACAGTACCTGCATTGAGTGTTGTTTGGATGGTTGCAATACACGCATGTTTGTATTCTTTGAACCTTGTATCAAGGAAGGTTATTCGTGCCACAACAGGTAGACCTTTCCTACCATGGAGAGTCAGTGCTAAACGTACTGCTCCATAATGAAGATGGGTGTAACCACTTGTTTTCCATGTGTGGAGCATAGCTTCATTAAGTCGAAGAGGAATCATTTGTTATGCTTCTTTAACTGGAACAAAATCTTGTTCTAATGTGAGGCTATCACGATTTCTTTAACTGTATTTTTATGTGGACCAAGTACTTGTTTGATAACTTTTGGAAATGAAGAGTTTGGTTTTCTAAAGGCTCGATATGGATTTAACAAAGGAAGTTGGGTGTTTGTTTTGACTCACAATGGTATGGGATATAGGTTTGAATCAAGTTCCAAACTCGTACCCACGCGCGAAACAAATGTCTCCTAAATGTATTACATGGAGTATTTGCTACGCGTTTTGATTGATTGTAGTTTTTAAATGCTTTATAAAAGTGAACACTACAATTAGAGATAGAACGAGGCGTGCGGGCCGTTAGGCTTGCACAACCCAGCACGGCGTCGTGGCCCTTATTAGTACAACACGAGAATGATCCGACCCAACACGCCATGTGCCATGGGTCGTGCGTAGGCCAATGTGTGAGAAAGAAATTCATGCGTACTACAAGCACGACACGACCCACACATGACATGTTTTTCAAAATCATTGTGGAAAAAGTCCAAAAGAAGTTATCATCTTGGACTAATTTGATGCTTTCAGCGATTGGAAGACTGTCTTAATCTAATCTTATGCATCGTCGCAGAAGTTCAGTGCCCAATAGAAGTTAGCCGTATAGTGAAAGAAATCCATGTTCTAAGTAGTCAATTTCATTGTTTTACTATTAATTTTTGTCCTATAAGCTGTAACATAACAGCCAATAATGTTGCCCATAGGACAGTATAGGTTAATCTTCGTATTTGTAAAAAAAAAAAATTGTTTAAGAACTGTTACAATCGAAAATAGAGTTATCACGTCACTCTTCCTTTATATTGTACTCCCTCCTATTCCTTATGATCTTCCACAATTGGTTTGAAAAAATATTTAGTGGTGCTTGGATAAATGTAGAGTCGCAAAAGGTCTGCTATCCTTATAAAGTATTTCACCCCTTACAAGCCTAAGGTTACTACGAAATCAATCCGAGTATAAAACTACACCGACCTTTAAATCTTAGGCGAGAAACAAAGAAACTTTACTGTTTTTGTAAGATTTGTAGGTAGTAGAAATCTGAAATTTTTGTTGTTATGTATAATTATGATATGCTTCCTCCTATTTATACTTATCTGTCAAAAGACATATAGCGGAATTAAGTGAACAGGAACATTCTGATTCATGCGAAACAGAACAAGTGCGCAAAATTAAGAAAAATAGTCGATCGACTGAAAAAACCAGTCGATCGACTAATTTCAAAAGTTGCAGAATCAATTTAGTCGATCGACCAAATCCAAGATTGCAGTATTCAAAATAGTCGATCGACCAGTTATTTCAGTCGATCGACTAAATCCCAGTTCACAGGCTTTGAATTGTCTCAATACGTCTTTGCATATTATTTCCTTTTCTTCCGTACATCCCGTTAGCTCGATAATTAGTTTATATATGAACGTGTAATCCACACTCGCAATCCATATTATAACGTTACGAACTTCCGTATGATTTCTACCACGATATCCAATTATACTTAAATGATTGATGACACTTAAATCACCAACACCTAAGATAGTGGATATTTTTCAAACTGGCTTCATCTCGGGTAGAAAGATCTCTTATAATATTCTAATAGCTCATGTAACCATCTTTACCATTAATAATAGGAAAATTGGTAGGGATGGTTTATGTGCTATTAAAGTTGATATGAGCAAGGTTTATGATAAGCTAGACTAGAATTTTATTCAGGGGGTCCTATCTAATACTACCTCCCATCCAAACCAAAGGTTACACTTACCTTATTTGGACCATCCAAACCAAACTACCCATTCCTTTTTGGGTAACAAATAAGACCAAATACTCCCCATCTACCCTATATATTTACACAATATGCCATTACCCCACCCACCCAACTAACATTAAATATTCAAGTGGTCCTACTTACATTCCAATACTACCCTTCCTTTATCAACTTTTTCTTAAAACTTGTGCTCCCTCCCATGTAACCTTTGGTTTGGATGGGAGGGAGTATTAATTTTCCTTCGCATATAGCTAATATCAATATGGAGAGCTTTACCTCTATTTCCTTCAAGGTGTTAATCAATGGAGTACCATCTGGAATTATTCATCCTTGCTCCGGAATCCGTCAAGGTGATCCGTTATTTCCTTATATTTTTGCTATATGTACAGAAGTTCTCTCTCAGATGTTGTCTAATGCTCAAGAAAAAAGGTTTACCAAGGGAATCAAAATTAGTAAGGAGGCTTTGGAGCTATCGGATATCTTCTTTGCGGATGACTATTTATCTTTATTAAAGGTAATGAAGACGGACTCTCAAATGTTATGGGTATTATTGAGGAATATTGTGAAACCTTGGGTCAAGTTATCAATAAAGAAAAGGGCTGCTATTATTTTTCACAAATTCTTGTTTGTGACGGGCAGTATCCGTCACAAGCTTGCGACGGGTACCACTTCCCCTCACAAATGACCCATTTAAGGGAAAAGGGGAAGCACATGGGGGGTGCCCCACATGTTCCCTCTACCCATTTTGTTAGAGGAAAAACCCGTCGCAATGTCCGACCCGTCACAAAGGATACCTACTGATTATTTTTAGTCATAATTGCTCGTTCCAGATGATCAAACAATCGTTAGAAATAACCTCCTTCAGACCTAAGAAAGATCTAGGTAATTACTTGGGCCTCCCTATTGAAATTGGTAGCTCGAAAAAGAAATTTTTCAAAATCATCGTGGAAAAAGTCCAAAAGAAGTTATCATCTTGGACTAATTTGATGCTTTGAGCGGTTGGAAGACTGTCTTAATCTAATCTTATGCATCATCGGAGAAGTTCAGTGCCCAATAGAAGTTAGCCGTATAGTGAAAGAAATCCATGTTCTAAGTAGTCAATTTCATTGTTTTACTATTAATTTTTGTCCTATAAGCTGTAACATAACAGCCAATAATGTTGTCCGTAAGACAGTATAGGTTAATCTTCGTATTTGTCAAAAAAAAAAAAATTGTTCAAGAACTGTTACTATCGAAAATAGAGTTAGGACGTGACTCTTTCTTTATATTGTAGCTATGTTATCCTTTATCTTATAAATTTTTATTTTTTTCTGGGTTAATACCTCTTAGACATGGGTAGATAGATGAATATGTTGGCCTCCCCTACCGAGAAAATATGTAGTGGCGTCGGAATAAGATGGATGGGACGCTAGTACAGTACACATGCTATCATTTCTTTCATAATTCGTGACTTTTTTTTATACAGAAGTAGTTCACTCTAGAATGGAGAAACTTGGAGAGTACTCCGTATATATATATATGCAATATGCGGCCGCATTAATTACAAGTCACTGGCCACATTAATTACAAGTCATTGTCCATTTCTCCATGTTGGAAGAAAAGTAGGGCTTGCGCATGGATTGACTTGACGTATTCCGACTCTGGTCCAAATCAGTTTTGGCCAATTTTTGTATCCTTTTTTTCTACGGAAAATTCACATGGTACCCTTGAGGTTTGCCATTTTGCACGAAATACCCAAAATTTTGATCTAGAAAACTTTGAGAGGTCATAACTCGTGTTTACGACATCATAAAGTGACGGTTTTTTTTCAAATCGATCGTCTTTCCAAGTACTATGATTTGAAGAAAAAAAATTGTCGAGTTCGGAATTCGTAACCAAGAGATATGCTTGCTCAAAGTTTGTTCGGTCAAAAAAACTTTGACATGCAATAACTCCTAGCTACGGGATCCAAATATAATAATTTTTTTTTTCAAATCGTAGTTCTCGGAAAGATGATCAATTTGAAAAAAAAAATCGTCACTTTATGATCTCGTAAACACGAGTTATGACCTCTTAAAGTTTTGTAAATCAAAATTTTGGGTAATTCGTGCAAAATGGCAAACTTCGAGGGTACCATGTGCATTTTCCGTTTTTTCTATCACAAATTCTTATTTAAGACGGATATCATATTCTCTCACAAAATACCCATCAAGGGTGAGTGGAGAGCACATGGGGGGTGCCCACCTTGTCCCTTCTACCCATTTTCTCTCACAAAATACCCGTTCCAAGATCCGACCCGTCTTAAGCAAGACCTACTGTTTTTCGATTATATGTTATTCTATCTGTTTACGTTACTTTCTTCATATTAAAAGTTATTATTAATTTTTTGATGTCCACATTATATTTTATAAATTTATAATTTTGAATGTAAATATTGTATTACTAATATAGTAGTAGTAATAAATATGTTTCCTGTCATATGATCGTTGTGAGTTTGGTTAATGTGAGAGGTCTCACAATAAGCCTTTACGTAACACTGTATATTAAAACTTATAAGTGTGTGAAATAGCTAATTATATAACTATAAAGTTTTGATTTTGAATTTTAAAAGGGATAATTAATTAGTCATAGATTACTATATCTGCTAACGAATACTTAAATTGGAAAATAAAGTAAATGAATAGGATTCTAAATTGAAGAAACGAATGATGAATGATATAAATTGGAAATGAGATATCAAAGGAGAGAGTAACTAAATGTAAATACATGAGGGGCTTGTTTTACTTATTTCTTCCAGAAATTTAACAGTCAATAGAAATATTAAAATGTTTTTTCTTTTTTATAAAATAGATTTTGAGAGGTTTATTGGGTAATTAAAAGAAAATAAAAATGATAATTCATTTGTAATTTAATTCTATTAACTTTACGTTACGTATAATATGTACACATTTCTCTCTTTTTATCTTTGTATCTATAGTAATGATTTCTTTTTCATCATCAAAACATTCTTGTTACTCATTTTACTTTTAACCTTTTCGAATGTTATATATCAGCTTTCGGTACTCCGCTAAAAGTTTGTCGTTAGACTTCACTTATGCTAAGAGTTCTCTTATCCTCACCTTACCCTTCTTTTTTGTGCCAATGTTATATGGTTATGGTATACTTGTAACGAGCACTGTATTTCTCTTTTCTTGTGGCTTACTTGGTGAGGCATATAACCACCACAAATTCTCATTTGTGACGGACACTATCCGTCGCAAGCTTAAGATGGATACCATATTGTCTCACAAAATACTCATCAAGGGTGAGTTGAGAAGCACATGGGGGGTGCCCACCTTGTCCCCTCTACCCATTTTCTCTCACAAAATACCCGTCGCAAGATCCGATCCGTCGCAAGCAAGACCTACTGTATAACCACATATGTTACCCTCTTCTATCACGGTTTGCCTATTCAGCTTTCTTGTGGCATGTGGCATCATCATTCTAAGAGCATCATGCGCATTACCTGGCGTAATCCCTCGTCTGGATATGTTTTTTTTTGCCCTCGCTACCTTATATGTACTCCTTTAATTAAACTTATAGCCTAAAATGTCTCAAAGCCGCAATCAGTTCAACACAACTTGATTTACTCTGATCTTTTCTCCTTCGTCATTTGGTGTCTGTCTTTGTTGGTCTTTTACCAATACTCTTGAAGTCTTCCCTTAAACCAAATATATTGGGGCTTTTCTGATTCTCTTTGGCACAAAATCAATGTAGCCGCCTCGTGAGCATTTAAGGTAGATAGATTAGAAATATGGACATTCAGGTGTAACGCTTTTACCCCTTTAAAGCGAACTGCTTTTTACTAGGTTTGCCAGTGTTTTCCTGCTCTCTCTTAGGCGAACTTACTCTTTTATGTAGTAATAACTAATAACTAATAACATTAAGATTCGGAATGAAACTAGACATAAAGATTTTAACAACCTCGATAGAGATACTAGTCAGTTAGAAACACTATTAGTAAGAAAATTTGGTGGGATAAAATTATAAATGATTTCCTAAAGCTAAATTTCGATGGCTTCAAAATATATGGGAATAAAACTGCTTTAGGATATTCTATAAGAGATCATAATGGTAAAGTCGTTTTGTTAGGAGGAAATAACTGCAAACATAGTAACATTCTTGTTGCGGAATCTCGCGTTAAAAGAATACATTTTAGCAGCTCAATATTTAGGAATCTCAGAGTTATTTCTTAAAGGTGATATTATATGCGTTATTAACTTGATTCGTAAAACTTGGAAAATGCCTTGGAAGATTTTGAGCATCAAGGATGTGAAATTAGAACATCTTTTCTTTGATGAATTGATAATTAAACATTATTTCTGTGAGATTAACAAATTTGCAAATTTTATGACCTCAATTGTACATTCTTGTCCAATCCTTTCGAGCTGGTTTGAAACTCGGTGGTTTAAACTTATCTTACTCATTCGAAAGGATGCGATAGGTTAATTCTACATTAGAGAACTAATCTAATTATCTTACCTTATAAAAAGAACTCATCTCCTTTCACTTTAAGACGGTAATATCTGTCTTGAACTTAAAATGGGTCAAAAATTATAATACTTGTGTTTATAAGAGAAATATTGCAAGTATATTATATTTTCATATTATGCATTCTTATAACACAAGTGTTGTATACTTGATCTATCTTATGCTTAAAATGGTTACTATCGTGTTAAGTGAGACTTGTTGAATCCAAATTACTCCCAAATCTCTTGATCATTTTAGACAAAAATTTATGAAAGTTTAGGCTTATCTATACCATTATATATATAATCCGAAAATCAAGATATATTAACGAAATGACATAAATCTATAAAACTTCATTTGCTATATTGTTTTGATGTATAAATATGCTAATTATTAGCATATAATATATAATACAAATATGTTCAGTTTTGCAAACTATAAAAATAACAATCATTTAAATTTAGGAAAATAGGTAACTTAAGAAAAATAATTTGATTAAAATAACTCACCTTAAATTAGATAGTATGAACAAATATGTACCTAATCAATTAAGGAATTTTTATTTATTTAAATATATTAGTTTAATAAAATTATAAGAAAATATTGAATTTAACTGTAAAAATAACGAGGGTGGTCAAAATACCAATGGTAACTAGGCACGGAAATAGTGAAATAATAGTTTATATGAGATCCAAAAAAAGTTATTAACCGCGGTTACATTTATATCATAGAACAATAACAGGAGTAGTCAAAGTAATAATAGTAACCGAGCGAGTAGCCAAAATAATATTATTAACCGGGAATGTAGTGAAAGCAGTAATATTTACAACAAGGGTAGTAAATATGTCTCATAACATTAACAACGAGAGTAGTAAATGTGTCTCATATTTTATTTAATAAAATACACCTATATCAAAGAAAAATATATTAAAAATAATAAATGTGAATTAGACATATTTAACACAATTTTATAATTCTATTTCAAAAAAATAAAATTTAAAAGGTAATCAAGGTAGTCCGTACGAAGCAGTCGCTAAACCTAATTTTTATTATTGTTAAATAATCTTTTAAACCCTTGCACACTCTACCTAAGAAGCTCATTATGTGTGTCACGTCGTCTTTAGGTTTAGGTCATGAGTATGTGTCATGCTATGAGACGCTTAGACCATCTCCAACCCCAAATTTTTCTCTTCCTCATCCCACTCTCTCTCATCACTTCTTACTCATCCACCTCATTATTCCTCAACTTTTCAATTAACAACCAAATTACTCCTACAACAATGATTTATACTTATTCCTCATCTCACTCACTTTCATCATTTTATCTTTCTTACTTTAATATACCCCACACAATTTTTTATATTAAAAACTTATTAAAGTAATTTACTTGGATTTTCTAGACGGTAATTTTACGGTAAATTCATTTTTTTTAAGACGGTAATTTTTTCGGTAAATTCATTTTTTGGTGTGCCCTAGCCAAATATTTTTTTCGATTATTTTATGTTCTTTATCCTTTGTTATCATTTTCTTTTGTTCTTTAGAATCGTTCCTTCTGAAAAGGGATGAACTAAAGAAGATTGAGACGGAGGTATTTAATTGTATTTAATTTCCAAATGTTATCAAGAATGGTCTCTATTTGTAGAGAAAAATAAAATATAACAAATGGTTTAACTTTTATAATTTTTCAATTTGTTTTTAGCTAATTAAAAAGATTTAAATCTTCCTCACTTAAAAAATGGAATATCTCGTCCACTTTAAATTTTCCCCACTTTTATAATTCTATTAAACAATGATTTATACTCCACTTCATTTGCGCGTTGTCTTCCTCACTTGAAAGCGGAGCAAATTACTCCTCGTCTTAAAGTTTGGTCCACCTGGCAGTTTTAGTGTACGGCAAGTAGTAACGCGTATGTGAAAAGCGGCGTTGGAGATGGTCTTAGTACCCTTGAGCAAAATTAAACGTTTGATTTTGTTCTGAAATATTCCGCATCTCTATGTCAAAATATGTCACTTATTGGAGAATGGAGGAATGACCGAATGGACTATTCAACCAGGCAACGAGGCTGAAGTGCTGAACTATTAAAAAAGAGAGTTTCAAGCCTCCATGAATATATTTAATTGTTCGTCTCATTGAACACGGGACATATCCGTTTTTAATAAAGATGCGTTGAATCACTAATTATAAAGAGATAAGTGAAAAGAATTGATTTGTTTTCGTTAAAGACGAATATACCCATTTCGTATATATTTAATTAGTAGCAATTCTAGACAATGTTATCAATTTATTTCAGGGGTTTAGCATATAAATGTTACTCCCTTCAATCGAATCCAAATTAACCAATCACTTTTTAAAGTAAACTTGTTAAATATTGACCTCGATTTTATTAGGTTAAATCTTCGAAATTTATATTTTTACGTTTGATATAAGGAGAGGTTTCGAAAAATTATAATTTTGTCCCAAAAAAGTATTATATAAATGAAGAAAAATGTAATCCAAGTGTCATCTCGTACTACATTTATTTGCGTCTAGGGAAATTTATTTGCGTCTAGGGAGTATAAATTTAAGTTCTCTAAAGAAAAAATACGAAGCAAAAAAAAGTCAATTTTATTAAATAAGATATAACAAAACAATGGTTTATAGTAACTTAGAAAACAAATTAAAAAGTACAACATGACTAAAAAATGTTAAAAAGGTGGTTAGTATTGCTTAAGACGGTCAAATACTATTACATGTTGATAATAAGTCATAACTGATAGAGACAAAACTCTTGGATACACGAAATTACTACATTAATTAGTCTTACATATAACCGTTGTAAATTATAACGAGGGGTTAATCATCCCATGGAAAAAGTGTTTGGTTTGGATGGTTTTACACTCTCGTTGTAAATTATTCTTGTTTACAACGGTTGTAAACAAGAATTTGTGTTACTACATTTATCCGCTAAATTCTATGCCTATTCATTTATAATTTATAATTACATGTTGATTATAAGTCATAATAACAAGCTTTTATGAAGTATTAAACCCGACAAATATTTAAATTTGCAGTAGGTCTTGCTTAAGACGGGTCGGATCTTGCAACGGGTATTTTGTGAGAGGAAATGGGTAGAGGGGACAAGGTGAGCACCCCCCATGTGCTCTTCACTCACCCTTGATGGGTATTTTGTGAGAGAATATGGTATCCGTTTTAAGCTTAAGACGGGTACCTCCGTCTTAAATAAGAATTTGTGTTAAATTTGAAATGAGTTTGGATCCTTTTTTTATTGTATTTGGGTCTGAAGCCATGACCGTTAGATTACTTTTGGATGAAATCTAGATGGTTAAATGGACCCTTCATGTACATTTTGACCCTTTTAAAATCAACCGCCGTTGTCATTTTTCTACCTATCTTCTTCTTCTTCTATCTTTTATTATTCCTCACTCCAACCAACCTGTATCCTGATAAAACAAGTTTATCCTGATAAAACAACCTGTATCTTTTATTCTTCTTCTATCTTTATAAAACAAGTTTATTTTCTTCTAACCAATAAATAAAAAGCATATACATACATAAACTCACCAATAATATAACCCTAATTTTATCAAACCCTAATCTAATACACCTTCTTATTAACCACAAACATTTCAATGACTCTATTATTTGCTCGTATTTTGGCTCAAAGAAGGAGAAAGATGAGGCAGATTCGTAAAAGAAACACAAGGATTCCTAAGTCTCTGTCAATTAGGCCACCATCGACTCATTCTGATTGGATAATTTGCGTTCGGATTAGGTTACCTTTTGAATCCAAAGGAACTTTTTTAAGGTTCTTTGTGCATCCGATAGTAGATATTTCTAGGTCTATGATAGCTTTTGAAGGAGAGGTTTTGCCCTACGTACGCCATGCCGAGACGCATACCTTTTTTCCCGGCTTCGTCACCGACAAGCTTGTCAATGGAACATTTTCGTCGGATTTCACCCGCTTTTATTCATCTTCTGGGTGTGGCGAATACATTTACTGTCTGGGTAATGATGACGATGACAATGTTGATGCCGAAAATGAACATGCATGCTACAAACTTTCTCGCTGCAGTATCGGTTCTAGTGTGTCACAATGGGAGACTTGCCCTTCTTTGTACTCTCATAGGTATTACTCTCTTTTTTTTCTTTGTTTTCTAACAATGTTTTTCATAAATTAATTATTAACCATATAGAAATGACCAAACTACGACTTGTTTATATAAAATTATATTATTCAGATAGACTCACTTGAGTCCGTCCCATTCTTTGATTTTATACCATTGAATAACTTTTTTCCAATAGACTCACTCGCAGCTCGCTAGTTTACTTTAAACTTGTACAGATCCCACGTAAGCGCTGGTTTATAGATTTTTTATTTTATAAGTTATTATTTAATATTAATACATTCTAATTAAAGGTTTTATTAATATTTAATATTTTATTCTATCATATTGTTATATGAAACAAATAAATTGAATCAAAAGAGAGTTGAGTAATGTTATATGAAACAAAATAAATTGAATCAAAACAAATAAATTCTTATTTAAGACGGTAAAACGGATACCATATTCTCTCACAAAATACCCATCAAGGGTGAGTGGAGAGCACATGGGGGGTGCCCACCTTGTCCCCTCTACCCATTTCCTCTCACAAAATACCCGTTGCAAGATCCGACCCGTCTTAAGCAAGACCTACTGGTATATAAGATTATATTGTAGGGAGAAAATAATAATTTATTGAAAAAAAGTCTAACTTACTTATTGTAAGGAAGTCTACCATGTTTATTTATATATGCCTTATTGTAAGGAAGCCTTATTGTACTGGTATATAAGTTGAACTCTCGGTAACAAGGGGGTTACTAACCAAAGCTTTGGGTTGTATATCTTGTAGTCTAATTTCGAGTCCTAGATATCGACTACTACTTTGTACTGTATATTTATATATGCCTTAGTGCCATGGAATACAAATAATACAAATACAAATATACAAACATTGAGTCTTTCCGGACTCTTGTTAAACAATTTATATGTTTAATTACGACTTTCAAGTTGAAAATGACACATAAAATGGTTTTTTTCAATCACAAATTCTCATTCCAAACTAAAGTATCTTTACTAAGCTTTAAGACGTGTCAAATAATAACCCATTTTTATATAAATAAGACGAAATATTTTTCTTTGAAAAGACGTCTATTACCAAAAACTAGAAATTATATTATAGATCATATATACCAATATTTAGAAAGTGTGAGATGAAAAAAGTGTTCATAGTCATATTGTTAGTTTTAAAAATAATTATAGTAAAGTATTTCTATCACATTGTTTGTATAATTAGCGCAACAAAATCATAATATCTTATTAATACGTTTTTGTAAATTGTAATACTCCCTCTGTCCAAATCCTTTCATTTATTTCTCTTTGATTAAAATATCATTCACAAAGAATATAAAAGACATATAAATGAATGAGACATATGGAGTATATTATACCATTTGAAACTGAAAAAATTATTGTTTGGAATAGCTCGTATGACCTAGATGTAAATATGACATAATGAAGTCTAATTATAGAATAATTGATTTAGGCGGAAAAATTCTAGTAATATCTTATTCTTTTAGTATAAGGGGGACTATATACTTCTTTGTTAACTTTAGTTATGATTCTTTCGATAACAATAGCGATTCAACAAATAAATAGTAATTTCATTTAACAATATGTATGGTCTTGGACTATTAGTAATGATATTTCTTTCAAATTTGGCTATTTGCTTGATCCACTCACTTCTAATCTTCTCAATCCCTAGACATTTCATTTTTATTTTATCTATGCGAGTGCCCAAGTGGTATACTTTTGATCCATTTTTATAATTTTTCAATATGGTTGTTATCGTCCTGGTTTTCGTCATTATCAATACCCATCCATAATGTGGGCATTTTAGAAATTTATTTTCATAAGGAAAGGGAAACTGGGAAACCATGGTCAGTCCATTTTCCGGGTGAAGATAAATGTTGAAATTTCGGAGACTTTTAAGTGTTTGAAAATTTAAGGTTTTGCTTGGACTGAGACCCCTAAGCAAAACGAATATAATACAAAACGTAAGGTTAGCAAAAAAAAATTTGAAGATAAATGTTGAAATTTCAGAGACTTTTAAGTGTTTGAAAATTTAAGGTTTTGCTTGGACTAAGACCCCTAAGCAAAACGAATATAATACAAAACATAACGTTAGCAAAAAAATTTGATGTGATAATTATTTTTAGAAAAAATAGTCTTCAAGTATAACAAACTAGATTTCATGCCTGTGCGATGCACGGATCTACATTAATGTCATGTTTTTGAGTTTTCTATAACAATTAACTTATAAAAATACATTTTTGAAGTTTGATGTTTTAACTGATTACGGATTAATTCTTAAGTATGTTGAATTTACTTTTAACAAAATAATACTGACATGAATTAAAGTTTCATTTGATTAGTTATTTTATATTTTAATAAAAAAATCAACAATAAAAGAATCAAATTATATCACACGCGTTAAATTTTATTTTAATTCTGACTTTTTATGGAAATAAGAAAATTAACCAACCTACCTTCTCACTCAATTTGTCTTGAGATCACTATGATAAAATATAATAATTAAGAATACAGATTGATCAATTGATTTAACTTCTATTTTAACCATATTTTGATTGATCCTTATTATGGCCCAAAAAATATTAAGAAAACAGATTTAACTTCTATTTCAACTTGCAATGACCGCTTGATCCATATTATGGCCGAAAAATATTAACAATATTCTTTCGTTCAAATCATTTAATAGGTCTAAAATAGATTTAAATTAAAGGTGATCATGGGCTGAGTTGTGATGAGTTTTGGCCGTGTCGTGGCATAAATTTCAGCCCAAGTGTGTGGGTCGGGTCATATGTGCGGGCCTGTTTTATTGGCCCAAACCCGGCCCATGCTGTCTTTCGGGCCAATTCGGGCTTATAATATATACTCTACAAAAGACTTTAGAAATCTCATAATGTAACTAGATACTCTGTCATCGAAAAATTTAATACAAAATTATGTGATTTGATAGGTATTGTCAATTTAAGAAGTATGAATGTAGTTGAACAAATGAATTAGTGAAATGTGTATGTAGTCATGTACGTAGTATTGTTACGATAATTTGTCAACAAATGAACGTAAGCTAACCTGATAAACTAGTGAAATATGCATGTATAATAGTGTTTGAATATTACTAATTTTAACAAATGAAATTGTCTGCCTATCATCTCAAGATCTCACATGACCATATTTTATAATCTTATTGTACTTATAAAGGTGTATCAAACAAGATCTCACATGACCATATTTTATCTTACATATTCTAAGGAATCGTAAAGATTCTCTTCAGTTATAAATAGTGTCAAAAAAAGAAATGATGTATTTGGACTTGAATGGAGGGAGTACATGCAAACATATTACTACGAAGTACTAAATGGCAATTGATTTGTTAAATCTAATAAAATTTTGTGTATGTTCGGTTCAGGCTGGGCTATAATTCGGGCCTTAGAGTCATCCCGAACCCGGCCCAATTATTATATTTTGTATATCAATTTTTTAATTATAGTTTGGGTTTGGCAAGTAGTTGGATGTAATATATTTAATTAATAATACAAAAGATTGTATTTGACAAGTAGTAGGATGTTATAAAAATAATAATAATAATAATAATAGTAATTGTAATAATAGTTTAGGTGTTGAAATTTTAGGGAATAAAATATGGAACTGTATTAATATTTTTATTCAAAGATTTCCTACATGATATTATATTAATAATAAGAGTTCTTACAAAGGTTGAACAACTCACGTGCCTCGAAAAAAGTCTTTATATATATACTAGTTGCATGTGCGATGCACGAGTCTTCATTAATGTCAGTTATTTAGTTTTCTATGACAATTTTAACAATATAATACTGATATGAATTAAATTTTCATTTGATTAGTTATTTTATATCTTAATAAAAGAATCAAACTATAAAAGAAACAAATTTTATCACACGCGTTAAATTTGATATTAATTCGACTTTTTATGAATATAATATAATTATGGAAAATTAACGTGATACCCCTAAAATTTGTCTTTTTTTAATATTTCCCAGTATTTTTAGTTTGTGTACTTGTCGCCCTTCACGTTTTATTTTTATGCACAAGATGTCTTTTTTGTCGCTTTAAAAAACTTAAATTGCGCATCACCCTTTCACAAGAATTTGGATTTGGCCGATTTTTTGCACTAAAAAGAATTTCTTGTCATAATCTATAGTGAGAAAAACTGACATAATCTAAGGTGTTTTTCTCACAAAAAACTAAAATCTTCCATAACTTCGATCTTAAATTTCTCAATAATATTTTGTTTGATCAAATTATAGATATCGAAGAGTTAATCAATTTTAAATTTTTATATGGCAAATTCCGTTTCCAGTGTTCGATTTATGCTCATTTGAAGATTGAAATAACGATGAAAAGAACATGTCATACTTGAAAATCAAATCTAAAGGTTAATATGTGCACAAACTTAAAAAACTGTGTTCCACGTGCAAAATGACAAATTTTTGAAGTATCACGTGAATTTTCCGATAAAATTAACCTGTTTACTTTCACTGCAAATAGTTGTGTACATAGAATCGGTTTTGATTTATAACTATCCTACTACATATAATGATAAAAATGGAACAACCTACAATCAATAACACAACTATTCTTTTTTCATTAAGTCTTGCTTAAGCTTAAGACGGGTTAAATAGTTGAGTAATTTGGTATGTATTTGACTCGTCTTAAGTTTAAGACGGATAATGGTCGTCTGAAATGAGAATTTGTTTTCTTTTTTGCTTTTCGGGTGAAATTAGATTCTTGTACACAGTACTCCGTAGAAAATATGTATGTATCAACCCCTACAAAACTAAATCTAGAAAGACCAGTTGGGTGTGTGGCTTGGGCTCCAACATGGAGTTAATAGGTCTGCTTTTTTAATTACACATACAAAATTCCAACAGAAATTTCTTTGTACTCGAATTTCGATTTAATTTGAAATGTTTTATTTTATCAGGGACATGGTAGGATGAATGTATAATTCTAGAAACATGAAAAGTACTCCGTAGATTCTTATCTAGGTATAATTAATTAATTGGTCCAATAATTATATGCTAAGATTTTCTTGCACGGGGTAAAAACGTATTTCAATATTCTAACACGCTAAAGTTAGCGAACTCTGTTTGCATATACATATTTATATACACAATACGTCTTGCTTATGACGGGGCGAGTCAGTCCGTCACAAATGAGAATTTGTGATATACATATGGATTATTAAATATTTAAATATAGGATTGTACCAAGCAGTTTATTTAAAATAGGCTGCCAAAATTAGAAACATGGAAGCGTTAATTAAGTTATTTCAAAACCCTCAATAACCTTATGAGAAGCCGATGAAAAATTCTTCACCTTCATTATACCTAGAAAGCATCAAAATAGTTTGTTAATGTAAGAAAAATCAAATTATCAGCAATGAGAAAATATGTAATACATACACTAACACACTAATTCGATTCACCTGTTATTCAAGGTGCCTGAAATAAAAATAAAAAACAAAGGATTATTAAAACTTTTTATCAATCAAAATAATAAGAATTTAACATTGGTAGATGACAAATCATTACTACGAAAACAATCAAGCTAAAAATCAAGCAAGTAATTAACAATATATAAATTTAAATATGTATAAAAATACTTAGGCTTATCAAAGTAATATAGCCTACAATTGGTAATGTGGTTTATTTATTCATAAGCTTAATGGTGAGGAGGAGAAGGAAAAACCATGGTGCATATATACACAAAGAGGAAGATCAATTTCTAAGTTTCTATCGGTGTACATATAATAAAACTTTATTGATGCTACTATGCTACGTTGCAATATCTTTTTCACAAAGACGAACAAATGTACGTGATTTCAACAACATTATTATATACGGAGTATATATCATTGATATTCTTCTTTTTGTAAGTTATTATATATTTATAGCTCTTAGAATTTTGGAAAAGTTGGAGACTCAATCCCTCGAAAATAACTTTCTTTAAAAATATAGATAGATATTAATTAGGAAATATTATTTATATCTGATATTCTTTACATATTGTATTTCTATTTTAATTAGGTAAACTATTTTATAATTTATATTTTATTTATTTACTAAAGTGTTTTGATAAAGTTGGAGTCAATCACGTGGCATCAATTATTATATACTCGGACATGCATGGGCACATGTATACGATGGATAGTTAAACACGGAGTACCTCAACTCCTCAAGTATGCTAATAACCTTATTATATAATTCGACTATTTTACACTGCATAAAATGAAAATTGCACACGTTAGCGAGTGAGTAGCACAATAAAATACATTTAAAAATTTCAAATCAGTAAAATTGCTCTCTTTGAAAAATCATAAGGAGAAGGGAAAACCACAAAAATCTCATGTTAGGGTATTGAACGGTAAAAAGATATACCTACTCCGTCCATATTAATGTACACTAATACGGAGTAATATGAATTTAATTGGAACTAAAATTTAAAAGACGTCCTTGATTAATTCATAAAAAAAACGTAAAGTTGGACATATAATTAAGATTCTTAATTAACTTCTACTATCATTAGTTAGAGATTTTAAGTCTTTCACGAAAGTTGGAGACTCTATAATCACTCGGAAAAAGCTTTCTTTAATAATATGTATTACTACAATTTATTGTACTTGGTTTCAAAATAATCAAATATCTCTTACTCGGTAGTTTTTCGTGGGTTTTAGCGAAATCCTATAATTCGCTCATCTGGGCGAATTGTTTCCAGCGAAGTGACATAAAAAGGAATTGCCAATTGATTGCGGGAATCAATTGGCGACTCGGTATGGGAGAGCGTATCGGAGAATCCTGCCTTTAATACGCGTCTTATGAGATCGTTGTTAATATATTATTGATCTATCCGCATTATCATAGTTTTGTTTTTATGATCCTACGATCAAGAACACTTTTTTACTTAACTTTATAATACTCCACTATATTGATGACTCTTATCATCATAATCTCCATTATGATGCCAATGGAGATCTTAGTATAGTAATTGAGATAATAGGTTCCAGGTTCGAATCCTCCTTTCTTGCATTATAACGCAATTAAGTGTGCGTTTCATAAAAAAAAAAAACTTCATAAAAAAAATGTCATTTAATTATTAATCTCCATCTCCATTAATAACAATTACATCGTGTGAAATACGTTCATAATGTTGAATGCCTAACCGGATGAAAAACATATATTTTCTTTTGTTTTGTGCAGAGGCAAACCAAAGGTACAAAGTGACTTCTGATTAAAACATTTTAATTGTTAAGCGGCAACAATCGATAATAAATAATTGGTTAATATGTTAATGCTCTACTCCTTATTTGATTTTGTAGGTTTCAGCCAACAATGATTACCGTAAATGAGAAATTATTCGTATTTGAGCAATGTGGTATGATTGTAAGGCGCGAGGGCGAGGGCGAGGGCGTGTTTTCAGGAAAGAATCCATTAGGATATTTATTTGACCCAAAAAACAAGGTTTGGACTGAAGTATTATGTTTTCCATGCGAACAAGGGGTCGAGTATTTTAGTGTTGTAGTTGCACCTATGGGAAAGAGATTATTGGTGATAGACAAATGTAGTCGGAAACAGTTTTATTATGATATTGAAGACGCGAGTTGGATAGCTTTTGAGATGGTAGGCCTTGTTGATCATATTTGGACCATACGGGGAGAAACGGTTCAATTTGGCAACGCTCTTATTTGGCTTGATAAACGGGGTGAAATCCGGGCATTCGATTGGGAAAATTTGAAATTATTTCGCGCCACTTCATCTGTTGGTTTCGGTAACGAATGTGATTTTAAGAATATCAATTTTTCTGTGTTACTTCCTTTAGTGGAAAATTATTTCTATCTTATTTGGGGTGACGAGTATGATACGCTCCACTTAACCATCATAGATCTTTGTTTATACCCTAATGCTGATCCCTCTACGCCTTCTCCTCATCATTTGATCTCTCGTGTCCATGGATGCTACCGCTATCATCTTAACTCACGTTTTACCTTGGAAGAAGCTTTCTTATTGAAACATGCTGTTATACCATGGCACACTGCAACATACAATTAGTATTCCTTCTCACCGTCTACAAAACATAAGGTAAGCTACTCAAAGCCCTTGTTTTAATTATGGTATAAATTTTTGAATTTGATTCGTCGCAGTCACAACGTTTATCTGATATGAATTACACCTCCTCTAATAAATTTTATGATTTCTATTTATTATTATTTTTTTTACAGAGTGAAGAAGTGGTCGTCATTTTGGTAAGTTAACGATCGTTGACTTTGAATTAAATCATGTTCAGGTGTTATCACGGTGCTGCCGCATGCAGTTGAGTCTAATATTTCAGTTTCACGCTTCTTTCAGCAGGTTCAAAGGTAACAAACGGATATGTCGTCTTGGAAGCTCCAAGTTTAACCGGATGCAGTTTTTGGGGATACGGCAAGGACTTGTTATGATGAGCCATTATGGCCGATGGACTCATGGTCGTAGACGTATTCGATAGACTCATTGTCGTAAACGATATATGTATCTTTTGGTTCAGTAATTTAACTTCGTTGCAAATTTTTAATAGGTATTTGGAATTTGTGCTTTTGGTTATATTTTGAATGTTAAACTTGCGTATTTGGATTTTATTTAAGCAACATTATCTTTCTTAATATCCATACATTTCAAGCAATTTCCTAATTTTACGTTATCATATGAAGGTTTTTTTTCTCTTTTACATACATTTCATACATTTCTCTTTTCCTGATTTCATTGGTTACATATATAATTAGCAAATATTTTGTACACTGATTAGTATATATTAATTTTTAACAATATTAGGTCAATCATATATTTCACATTTATTTAGCCTATACATCAATTGGCAATTCCTTTTTAAGAATTCTTAAAATAAAATTTTAAATTAAAATTTAAAAATAAAAATCTTTTTGGAAAATAGTGTTATATTCCTAATCTACTGCCATATACAAACTTGCCAACTTATCTTTTTAGATAAATTTTTATTAGTTATTTTGATATTATAATACAAACTAAAAAAAAATTACAATTCTTTTTGGAAATTATTTCTAATCCTAGACTAATACTTCCATATACAAACGGTAATAAAAAATATATATATTGCCATATACTATTATAATCAATTAATCAATTAATCAATATTTATCCATCAATCTATCTATCTATATTATTAAAAAATTTCGAGTGATTATAGAGTTTTCAACTATACGAGTCTCCACCTATGTTATCAAATTATTAAAATATTATCTATAAAATATTATAAAAAGGCTAGATTGAGCATCCATAATGTGCCACGTGTCGTCGGGATAATGCAAGATAATTTATTGACTGATTTCTACAAAAGCTAAATGTTTTTAAGCTTTATTAAACAAGCTAAATGATATCAAGTGTTATTGAACGGAATTAATAGAGAGTTTGACCGTCTTTTTCTAAATGGACGTTCAATATACCCAAATTCTTAAGTGGCTTCTAATATTAAATGGCTCCTTTTAATCCTCTTTATAATTTCTTTGGTATCAATACCCACTTTAATACCCATTGTTGCATAAGTTTACCTTTCAATCCCACACCTCCGTCTCTTTTCTCAGATCTTATGTACTCGTACCAAATTCAATTGTATCTCTCAGTTACTCAACTTTACTGAAATCTATTTTGTGTACTTTTTCAGGTTCTATCGGAAAAAAAAAACAAGAGTCTGTTGGGTGATGGCCTTCTTAATTTCGCGGCAGTGGTTTCAATTTCATAATGTTCATCATTTGTCGAAAAGATATAATTATATCATTGCATTACTTTTTGTTCATCATTGTTGGTCAGTTTGATTCAGATTTCTATGTTTCTATTTTCCTATTTTTGATTTATGCTTAGTTATTAATCTTCTCTTTTTTTTTTTAAAGATTCAACTTGATTCTCTTAGGTTGGTGCGCATAGGTTGATCAGCTTTTTGTTCATGGTTTTCTATTGATTTGATTCAATTTTGGTTTTTCCTACTATTCCTTTGTTTGAATTCTGTTTTATTATCACTATTATACTCTGGTCGTTTTTGTAGTATTTTTTTATGGCATATAGCAGTGCAGAGGTCAAAGCTAAGATTAATAAGAAGATTAGAAGAACTTAGAAGGTATGTTACGTTTTTTATTATCCAAAACTCATTTTTTTACTTTCACTTTTGCTACTCCTTCAAATTAAATCAATTCGTAACATTTACCTCTAAAAAGGGTTTTGCGTTCACGGGATGGAGAGACGATAACATCGACAAATTAGTCTTTTGTTGAAGTAACAAATTTTCTACTACTTCTTTCGTTCCCAACATTTTGTGAGGGTATTTTAATCATAGTTAACAATTATGACTTGGAGGGAGGAGTATATTGTCACTTGCTAAACTTTAAAAACTAACCGAAGTATTTGTCGCCTTATGAATATTACTATTCCATTTATTAATTCATCCCATAAGAACAAGGCGATCAATTTGAGTCATTTAAAGGGTATGGCCATTGGCCAATTGGTTATACCAATGTACTCTCTATTCAAGTCCAAACACAACATTTTTTATTTTACACGTTTGCCAATGCAGCAATTGTAACGTAAATATCTCGAGTTTTACATTATAAAAAAATATAAAATTTTGATAATCTTATTGTATTTATAAAGTTAAATCAAACAAAATCCACATGACCTTATTTTATCTTACATATTGTAAGGAATCGTAAAGATTATCTTCACTCATGAATAGTGTCAAAAAAAGAAATATTGTATTTAGACTTAAATGGAGGGAGTAATTGACTACTACACATCTTGCACAAATTCTTATTTAAGACGGAGGTATCCGTCTTAAGCTTAAGACGGATACCATATTCTCTCACAAAATACCCATCAAGGGTGAGTGGAGAGCACATGGGGGGAGCCCACCTTGTCCCCTCTACCCATTTCCTCTCACAAAATACTCGTTGCAAGATCCGACCCGTCTTAAGCAAGACCTACTGCACATCTTGATGATAAAACGTGTTTTCATGCGCTTATATACTTATATATGCATCTAACGTAAAATGGTTTTGCTTTTGTACCGTTGGCTACATATTTGCCACCCGTCACAATGTCGACTAAAGACCAGAGTTTGAGGAAAAACACATTCATCATATAGCTAATGCTAATTTGTGGGACATTGAGCTACTCTGGGTAAAAGATTATGTCAACCCCTGAAATACATGCAGATTCCCAACAAGATAATGAGAACTCTAAATTATCGTAACCACAAAGCTTAAGCTCGCGTGATGAACATAACGCTTAGCAATGAACTACAGTGTATAAACAATTCCACGCTTAGCAATGAACTACAGTGTATAAACAATTCTTATCATCAATTCATTCAAAGTTTACAATTCTTATCATCAATTCATTCAAAGTTTACAAATGTAGTTTGACAATATTATTCTATTCTATTTATATAAACGACAAATTAACCAATAGTAATAGTAACAAAAATTATACCATTAAATATTTTTGTACATTTGCAAGACGAAAGTAGGGTAGTTATCTTGGAGTATGTGTGTATTTGAAACGGAAATTATTTGTTAGTTATTGTTGCGTGTAATTTCTATTGTTGTATTATAGATTAGAAAAAGATGATTTAGAAATATTTATGAAACTCCATTAAAATTAAGTATTACGTATTTTATACCGACTTTTAAAAAATCTTTAATTGTTGTAAGTCCCAAAACTGTGTCAAAATAATAAGTCACAAATTTATAGGCTTTTTAATTTTTTAGCTCATACATTTATGTTAGTACCTTCGTATAACGGCGATCAAAGAGTAGATATACATCAAACTATATATATTAACTGGGCCGCGAATTTCGCGGGTACCAAAACTAGTTATTGTGTAGAAAGTGTAGAGGACCGGAGGTTATCAAATTCTATTATTTACCGTGTTTCATAGTGAGTATTTCTGTACAAGTGAAATTGATTAGAATTTAAAACTATAAATAATTGGCTTTATATAAACCATGCCATGAATGTCTACCCATTAAATTTTTGATTTTTGATGTACCCAACCTCATAAATTAAATATTTGTTGTGCTTCATCATGTTTACTTTTTTTTGTATTGTATTTTTTATGATTTTTCACGGGCCTTTATATTACGACTTACGAGATCTAATTTTGTATTGTATTTTTTATGATTTTTCAGGAAATAGTTAAGGGTAACCACTTAACAATCAGGAAGACGGGAATTGAATCATTACAATGGCAGCAATAAGACGGTAACTACACGTCTACACATCTACGACTATTGTAGTTGGTTTCATACGGATAATAAATTTAATTAATGAAGAAGAAAACCATGTTCTACTCAATTTCTCAATACTCTATCTAATGTTTTTATGAAAAAAGAAGTAACTTGATTTTCTTAAGATTAATATGGAGTAAGAGAATAATACAATATAAGGATTAATTTGATGAGGAATAGTTATATTGCTACGGAGCACATGACTATTCTCTTTTGTCTTTTTTTATTTAATAAATCTACAGGTGTAGATTGGTAGTGAATATTAGTGAATAGTGATACGTAATTACGCTTAATTACGCCCTTGGGAGAAGAACTGTTGAGTATGAAAATAGTCATTCAATCGTATGTTTTTAATATTAAATTAAATTAGTAAATATGTATGCAATTATGAAAAGTCATTTGAGTTGGCATGGGTGAATATTATTAGTTGCGGTGACTTTGCATGATTCCATATTTTTATACAAACGTTCTTATTTGAGTAAGTTTTGTGTAAGGCGTTTTTATACTAATATATGAGTAGGTTGTAAAATGGATCAAACACAATCCAATTAGTGAGTGAAAGTGATTTTCAAAAGATCCCTTTACGATAAATTTGAGTACAAACCATCTTAAATAAGTATTTGTATTCTTATTTTTGTATTTGAAATTTTCCCCACAAATTTACATTGCATTAACGTAAGATTTATGAAGAATGGTGATTTAACCTTAAGCTATGACGCGAAACAGAATCATATTAGTTTTTTATAATCTATGCTTTCGTGAGATTTATAATTGAATAGAACAAATATAATAGTTCAAAAGAAATCAGGATCGATCTTTCTACCTATATAAAGGGAGCTTCTTTCAAGCTATTACATAGAGTCCAAGTTTTAGAGATGACTTTTAGCTATATCAAAGCTAAGTCTTCAACATATATGAAATTCTAAGAGCTATAAAAACGTACAAAAAAAAAGATTGATTTTAATAATAATGTACTTAAACATGAAATCACGTAAATTTGGAGATGTTTATATTAAATTGGATAACAATCATGATCTTGAACATTTTAGGATTCAATATATAGCCGATTTTATATGGCTAATAGGAGTAGGTAAGAAAGACGTTTGCAATTACACTCATGTCAGCTTACGGCTAGACATAAATATATCGATTATCAGGTAATAATATTGATTAATATTTTTTTTAAAAAAAAATATTTATACGGTTTCAAAGATTTTAATAAGTATTTGATATCAAAGTTTTGCATAAATCTTAGAGAAATATTAAATTAATGAAAAGTAGATAAGATAAAAAAAAATAGAATTTTACTATTAGATATACATCGCAATAATAAAAGAAATTTTATAGTTCTGAATGTAAAATTATACATTAAGTAATATTATTTTATGATAGGTTTAAAAGAAGTATGAAGAATTTACTGAATAGGAAAATTAAAAAACTTTCTCATATAGATATGAGTTTTTCCACATGATCGTACGCTCGATCGTGTCTTTTTTTGAAATTTTGCGCGATACCTTTCATTTTATGAAATATTGATTGTACCCCTGATGTCTCTAAAAACCATTGACCGTGAATCTTTTCATTTCTTTTGTCATTTTACTCTATAAATGCTAATGTGAATTTATAGTCATTTCTTTTTATATTAATTATATATTATAATATAATGTTAGCCTTCATATATATCATCCTCAAACTCTCTCTACCTTCAGTAGAATTCAGTAGTTATATCCGGCTTTTTCAACAAATCAATAAAATATTCATCAAATTAACTTTTTAATAGATAACATGTATCAACAAATATTAAGATGCCATCACCACTTAACAAAGTAAAACAAATACTTGGCCGACATTAGCACCATAATAACCTGTATTAATATATTAATAGAGTATGTAAAGGTTTGTAAAATATGGTTAAAATAAAAGTTGAATTAATATATCAATATTATTTTTTTATATATTATATTTTATTATTGTCTTAAAACTTCAAAAGTTTATTGTTATAAATTAATTGTTATAGAAATTTTTTGAAAATGCCATTAATGTAGACCCGTGCATCGCACGGGCATAAAATCTAGTCTAGTATATATATAAAAGAGGCTTTTTTCGAGCAATTCTATTGGTCAACATCATCTTTTTCAATTTTTGGAAAGTATATTTTAAGATCTTCCAAAATAATGAAAAAGATACTATGTAATATTTTTAATATCACAACTATTATTTACGTAAGAAAAAATTGATTATCAATCTAACAAAAAAAATATAATGCAAAACATTTCGAAACTTATATATTTGGATTCTTAACGAAAAATGTTTTCATTAGAGTATAAATTTTGTATTTTTTACTACCATATCATTTATAAGATCATATAACTATAACATAAGTATATGAAAATTAAATAAATGACTTTTAAAATATTTTTTATTATTCTAATATTAGTATAATGGTTTAGTAGTATTCAAGAAATAATTAATTTATAGAAAAATTGATGTACGAAGTAGTACTTAGTGGAGTATGTTATTTGTCCCACATTGAAAAATAACGTTGGTGTGGTGAATATACTACATATAAAAAGTAGAATTGTCCCACATCTAAAATTTACCTTAAGAAATGGTGATCTTATGATTATAAATAGGAGTCATAATTGGAACTTATGTATCCAACCAAAATCTTTTGAGTCTCTTAAGTATTGTCTTAGAGATCTCTTACAAGTTTGTATTATTATCTTTACAATAATGAAATTTACATCATAAAAAAATAATTTAGGAAAGTTTCATAAATAATACTTTGGATATAAAAAATTAAGTGGATAATCTTTTAATTATTATATAAAATAAAAATAATAGAAATATATATTTCAAAGAAAAAGATGGTGTACTACTTAATATATTATTTTTCTCACATTAAAAAATAATGTAGATGTGGTAAACATATTACGTATAAATTGTAAAATTATCCCACATCGGAAAAATAACATAAAGTGGCTAATCCTGTGATTATAAATAGGTGTCGTCCTTAAACCATAGGTATTAACCCAATTTTTTTTGAATCTCTTAAAAATTGTCTTAGAGATCTCTTAAAAGTTTGTAGATGTGATGAATATATTATGTATAAATAGTAAAATTATCCCACATCGTAAAATTAACATAAGGTGGGTGATCCTATAATTATATAAATGAATCATCCTTTGACCTTATATATGAAAGTGAAATCTTTTAAGTCTCTTAACTATTGTCTTAGAAATCTCTTAAAAGTTCGTTTGTGTATTATTATTTCCACAATTGTTAACTTTACAACATCAAAAATTAATTTAGAAAAGTATTATTAAATAAATGTAAGTATCATAACAAAAATTATGAAGATAATATAGTTACATTCGTGGTAAAAAAAAACCTCGAAAGTATAGGAACTCATACTATTTATTTGCACATACTTGGTGTAATATTTAGTATATTATTTGTCCCACATTGAAAAATAATGTAGGTATGGTGAATATATTACTTATAAATATTAGAATTATCCACATCAGAAAATTATCATAAGGTGGGTGATCTTATGATTATAAATAGGAATCATATTTGAAAATAAAGTTTCAACCCAAAATCTTTTGAGCCTCTTAGATATTGTCTTAAAAAGCTCTTAAAAGTTTGTATTATAATCTAAACTATAGTTAAATTTACATCATTAAAAATTAATTTAGAAAAGTATCATAAATAATAATTTTGATGATAAATTATTTAATGTGTCATTTGAAAAACAATGTTGGTATGATGACTGGTGAATATATACTATGTATAAATACTAAAATTGTCCCACATTGAAAAATTATCATAAGGTGGAGTGATCATAGATATGATCATATTTTTTATATTGTTAATAAAAGACTTTTAAAATATAATAAGTGACCTTTAAAATATTTTTTTTATTATTCTAATATAGAAAAAGATGGTGTACTATTTAGTTTTTTATTAGTCCGAAAAATTATGTATGTATGGTGAATATATTACATATAAATAGTAAATTGTCCGACATTAAAAAATTACTAAAACATATGGTGATTATATGATTATAAATAGCAGTCATCCTTGAACTTAGGTATAAACCCACAATTTTTTAAGTCTCTTAAGTATTGTGTTGAAGAGTTCTAAAAATTTGTATTATAATCGTCACAATAGTGAAATTTACATTATTAAAAATTAATTTAGAAAAGTATCATAAATAATAATTTTGATGATAAACTACTTAATGTGTTATTAGTCCCACATTGAAAAATAATGTATTTGTGATCAATATATATACTAAGTGTAAATTGTAAAATTATCCTATGTCGGAAAATATCATGTGGTGGAGTGATAAAAAATATGATTATAAATTGGAGTCATTTTAGTCTCTTAAGTATTGTCTTAATGAACTCTTAAAAGTTTGTATTTTATCTCCACAATAATGAAATTTAAACCATTAAACTTAATTTAGGAAATTTAGGAAAGTATTATATAAGTAATAATTTTGATGGTGTACTACTTAATAAGTTATTTGTTCCACATTGAAATATAATACAAGTATGGTAAATATGCTACGTAGAAATAGTATAATTGTCTCACATCGTAAAATTATCATAAGCTGGGGTGATCCTATAATTATAAATAGGAGTAATCATTAGAAATTAGATATCAACCCAAATTTTTTGAGTCTCTTAGATATTGTCTTAGAGAGCTCTTAAAAGTTTGTATCCACATTAGTGAAATTTACATTATCAAAAATGAATTTAGGAAGGTATCATAAAAAAAAATAAAGTGAAAAATATTTTATTTATCTCATTATACATTTCCTATATTATATTCAAGTGATGTTTATAATTTTTATATAAAACCTTTTACATTTCATTTCACAAAAAAATATTGTGAAAATGAGTCATCTTTCAAAGTTAGATATTCACCCAAAATCTTTTGAATCTCTTAAGTATTATCTTACAGAACTCTTAAAAGTTTGTATTATTATCCCCGCCTTAATGAAATTTACATCATCAAAATTAATTTAGAAAAATATCATAAATAAAAATTTAAGAAAGTATCATAAATAATAGTTTTAATGGTGTACAACTAAATATGTTATTTGTCCCACATTGAAAAAAAATGTAAGTGTGGTGAATATACTATGTATAAATAGATAAATTCTCCCACATCGGAGAAATATCATAAGCTGGAGTGATCATGCGTTTATACATAAGAGTCGTCCGTGGACTTAGATATCAATCCAAAATCGTTTAAATCACAAATATTGTTTTAGAGAGCTCTTAAAATTTTGTATTAATTATGAAAATAATCTAATTATAAGATTCGTAGTAAAATAAATGTTATCATTAAAGTATAAAATCTCATATTATTTGCACATACTTGAAATAATTCTTAGTATGTTATATATCTCACCTTGAAAAATAATGTAAGTGTGGTGAAGATACTAATACCTATAAATAGTAGACATCATCTTTTTCAATTTTTGAAAAGTATATTTTAAGATCTTCCAATATTATGAAATAGATACTATGTAATATTTTTAATATCACAACTATTATTTACGTAAGAAAAAATTGATTATCAATCTGACAAAAAAAATATCTTAAAATTTCAAAAGTTATAATTAGCAAATATTTTGAAAAGTATAATTTCCTGATTTTACGTTATCATATGAAGGTTATTTTTCTCTTTTCCATACATTTCATACATTTCTCTTTTCCTGATTTCATTGGTTACATATATAATTAGCAAATATTTTGTACACTGATTAGTATATATTCATTTTTAACAATATCACATTTATTTAGCCTATACATTTATTTACGTATGATACTAAAACTATAGAATGCAAACCAAATGCAGATGGAACGCAATACAAAATAATACTCGCATACTGTTCAAAGTTTAATTAAAACAAATTCCAACATTTGGTAATAGTAAATAATATTACAATAATTGGAGAAAGTAAATAATAAAAGTCCAAATAAACAATTCAATTTAAGATAAATTAACACATCAAAATTGAAAGTGTAGCTGATTTTATAACTTCAAAAATAGGGGAAAAAATAAGTTTAATCGGATAATTAAATGTAGTAAAACCGTAAAACATTTTTCAAATAGGAACCAAGAAAATTAGGTTATTTAACATAATCGTTTTTTTCTTTATATATAATGAACTTCTAGTTTTTAAGTTGTTTAATAAAATTTTATTAGTTTGCAACATATATGATTCATATATCCTCTCGGACATGGATAGAAATCCAATCATCTTCGCCAATTTACTTGGAGTAAAATACGACAATTACAATCATCCGCTTTTTCCCTACCGATATTTTCTTCTACGACAGGTACACATGGCCATGGTATCCTCATAATTGATTTCTTGCGAAATCCAAAGCTGCAAATTAATTAAAAAAAATTACAAATCGGAATAGGAATACTGGCCCAACTCCATGCAAAATAGAATATTAGTTTACATAAGAAACATCTGACTATTAGTTTTAATTTTATAAATAATTAAAGATGTGGTAAAATAAAATTCAGAACCATTTTGTATAAAAAAACAAAGATTAAATAATCTAATGTGAATTATTCACTAATGATATCATACTAGTTTTAAATAATTAGTAGACTATACAATCAGTTGTACACATTTGGTTATTAGATTTGGAGCTTTATAATAAAGAAGTTGAACTTATATAAACATTTTACGAGCTTTACTGGAAAAAAAATATGAGCTCCTTTATACAAGTTTTAAAATCAAAATATTATAATAAAATTCAAAAACAATACATATAAGCTTCCTTAGATTTTAATTTTGACACAAAAAAACTTAAAATGTAACTAAAAAATTCAAAAAGCTCGAAAATATTGCATATAAACTCAATTAAATTGACATTGGATATACCACGTTCATATACATCTGGTGGTATGCTCTTATTTGTGAGTTTTAAACCCGTGCAAAAAATAAATGAGTTGTTTTAATATATTAATATCTTTCTTCTATTAAAGTAAGAACATTTAAAGCATTTTGGTGAAGTCACCTCATCATGCACACAAGGGCCCACTAACTTTTCAACATCATTTTATTAAAATACAACTTCTAAATTATAAGTAATATTTATAAAGTGTACTTGCAGGCACATGATAAAAGAATTTACCTATGTGAGACGTGAAGTATAGCCGACTTCGGGAACTTTTTGGACTCAAAGCTTTTATACGCTCATGAAAGGATTATGATACTAGGCTTGTAATAAGTATCAATATATAACTTTATTTGTTAAATGTAATTTGTGTGTATTTTGCCTTCATGTATTCGATATGTTTAAGGGTTCAATCCTTAGAGACACCCTTTTTACTAGAGTATATGAATTGTGTATTTTACTAGGTGGAAATTCAATCTTCGTGACATTTTCATTGATGCGCAAATTGATGATTGGTAGGTATTAAAACGAATCAAGGATTACACTTAAATGGGGGAGGAATGTTGGTGATTTAAGTGTCATCAATCATTTAAATATAATGGTAAAGATGGTTTCATGAGCTATTAGAATATTATAAGAGATCTTTCTACCCGGGATGAAGCCATTTTGAAAAATCTCCACTATCTTAGGTGTTGGTGATTTAAGTGTCATCAATCATTTAAATATAATTGGATATCGTGGTAGAAATCATACGAAAGCTCGTAACGTTATAATATGGATTAGGAGTGTGGAGTACACGTTCAAATATAAACTAATTATCGAGCTAACGGGATGTACGGAAGAAAAGGAAATAATATGCAAAGAGGTATTGAGACATTTCAAAGTCTGTGAACTGGGATTTAGTCGATCGACTAAAAAAACTAGTCGATAGACTATTTTGAAGACTGCAATCTTGGATTTGGTCGATCGACTGATTTTTTAGTCGATTGACTAAATTGATTCTGCAACTTTTGAAATTAGTCGATCGACTGGTTTTTTCAGTCGATCGACTATATTTCTTAATTTTGCGCACTTGTTCTGTTTCGCATGAATTAGAATGTTCATGTTCACTTAATTCCGCTACATGTCTTTTGACAGATAAGTCATAGGATGCAAACTCTTCTATAAATAGGAGGAAGCATATCATAATTATACATAACAACAAAAATACTAGATTTCTACTATCTACAAATCTTACAAAAACAGTAAAGTTTCTTTGTTTCTCGCTTAAGATTCAAAGGTCGGTGTAGTTTTATCCTCGGATTGATTTCGTAGTAACCTTAGGCTTGTTAGGGGCGAAATACTTTCTAAGGAGAGCAGCCCTTTTGCGACTCTACATTTATCCAAGCACCATATTTTAATTCATCATGTTTGATTCATTATATACAGACCATTTATATACAACACTAGGTATCAGTTTCTTTAACCTATTTGCTATACACTTGGATATAATCTTCATCACCACACTGCAAAGGCTAATTGGCCTAAAGTTTTCCACTCTTTTCGGACTTTCGATTTTTGGGATTAGTACGATTAAAGTTTTCTTTAGGTCCCTTGGAATGTTGTCCGAATTAAGAACCCAAAGAACTCCATCATAAAGGTCCTTCTTTACAATTTTCCAATATCTTTGAAAGAACTCCGCCGGAATACAATCTGATCCAGGCGATTTAAAAGATCCCATCCGGAATACCGAACCCCCGGTTTTGGATCGATAAATACCAGTAATTGTAGATTGAGATGGAAGTAGGCACATGGATTGTTGGGCCGTTACAGCTCATAGTCCATTTTAGCTGGACACGAGATTGACATGGCAATACATTATGGGTCATGGTTCGTGCCTGGCCGAAGGTTGAGAAAAAAGATCGTGCCTAACCCATTCATAACTCACTCAAAATACAAAGAAATAAGGATAAATTAGAGGATTTGCATGAGCACGCTCAAGCACGACAAGGAATGACACTACAAGCCATTAGCCGTAGGAGTTTGAAATGAACCTTCGCATGGGGTGAACACAGAATTTGTAGTAAATTTCTCTTAACATAAACATAAATTTTAGCAAACGCTTGAGTGCAGTGACAAACCCGCAACATTTTCATTAACTCGGTGTTGTTTTGATACTATATAAGGTGAATAATGACAATTGGCTACATGTCTTGGAATAGTCACAAGACTCGCAACCCAACAGGTAAACCTGGCAAAATTGACTCGAGTAGACACCAACTGAACACCCTTACTCAAGACCCGAACACGAATTGATCCAATAATGGACATAATTTATCGAGATAGGACAGAATTGCAACGCCATGGTAAGGTAGCCAAAATTATATCGGCAAAACCAGGGTGGTTACTGTCTACGAACCGGTAATTTCCCCTAGGTTAACACTGCAGCATTCGTACTAGCACTCGAGGAAGAAAACCTTGGAACGAATTAGTAAATGTACCGAAGCAAAGAGAGGAGAGCATTTTAGAAGGAGAGGAGGGAGAAGTTGTGTGTATTTTCTAAAGGAGTATACTGCTCAATTAATAGTCGAAAATAGAGCACTTAGTAGTTAGTATAGCCAAAAAATGCTCCAGTCAAACGTAATTAAGGGTTAACACCCTTAATATCAGTATGTAACATGGCATCATCATAATTTGACTTACCGTTACAACTCCTTATTCTCCTTATATACACTAAATGTGGACAAGTCCACGTCACAGACCAAAACAATAAGAGTGGTTCCTTGCGATAAAAGTGGCCCTTGACCCAAACACGAGCCCGAACCAGGCCAACACCTCAACCAAACACCCCCCTAAGAGCAGTATTAATTAAAGAAACACCCGTGGGAGAGTAGAGCAAAAGAATATGTTGACCCGTTTGCGAGGTCTACCAACATGACCAACACCACCAAAGTTCTACCAACATGACCAACACCACCAAAGTTAGGTTGATAGCTAATCGATTTTCCCACTGAAGATTTTCCCAGTCAAAGAAAGCTGGCTGGCTAGTAGATACTTAGATCATTGTATTTGAAACTTCGTGTACCACAAAGGATATATATACATACTAGAGAGTCTCATGCATTAATACAATAATACCCACATAACTTATGGTCATACGATTACATTTACGTCCTCCAAATGACTACGTCCTTCAATTGGCCCCGATTATAGGGGCCAATTGGTTCATAATTTACATGTGGGAAACAATTGCTTCATAGGTTCACATTACCAGAAGTTAAATCTTGTGCCTATTTGCAGATTGAGCCGCGCGGTTAGTCCTTATTCGTTCCCGCCTTTATGCCCTGAACGATGATGAGAACACACAGTCAAAATTACACTTTTATAATCCTCAACTTTCTCAGAGAATTCGCCAGCTCTAACAAATGATGAGAACAGAGTCAAAATTACACTTTTATATTACTCAACTTTCTCAAAGAATTAGCCAGCTCTAACAAATGATAAAGCAAACTGTCCAAACTCTCTTAAATTCATCTTTCCTTCATGTTTTGGTTAGTTTCATGGATAATAAAGAATTATGCAAATAGATTAAATTAATAAATAAATAGATAAAAGCAAAAACACAGAAAATAGAACGAAAGAAACATAAAATGTTAATTCATTGAAGTGGCTTTCAGCCAAACTGGCATTACAACCAGTCCTCAAGAATGAGAGAAATATTCCTTCTCAGGGACACAAAGTTAAGTAAACTAGACTACACCTTGCATAAGTTTGTTACCATTTAGAATTACCCCTGACGAAAATTCCTAAGGAGACAACTCGATAAGTGTCTTCTAGATCTAACAATTAATTATTTTAAAGCAATACTCTCTCGATTCAAATTTCTTAGTGATATAAATTGATCACCGTTCATGAAGATTAATAAGGATTGACATTTCAGAGAAGTCGGTGACGTCTAGGATTGAATAGACCTTTGAGCGTTCACCCGGTGACGTTTAGGATTGAATTAATAGCATATTATCTTCTATCTTTATCAATATAAGGCTTGTACCATTGTAATAGGAACTTGAAAACCATATTTTCGACTTTACAAAGTACACACATACAAGTTATGTGGATGCAACTATGCAAGCCCAGAGCTAAAGGCCTTAGCTAGAGGCCTTATCCACAAATCGTAAGAGTTTTTGTGTAACCCGAGGAACTAATATTAGAGCTGAAATTCTCTCAAAAGAAAGCTCGTTTATCGTTGTTCGGACGTTTATCCAAGTCATTATCATTAAATTATCATTAAAGGTATCAACACTCAGTTTGTACAACAAAATCCAAGTATCTCGTAAATTCAACAAATTGGGATCTGGTGTGAGTATCAAAGTCCTGTTTGGTTAGGGGGCCTCAAAAGACGTAAGGGAAACAACATTAATAATACTCAAATTCCTCTAACCTGATTTCCCACCCCTCCAAGATTTCAAACCTTTACCCTACATTTCCTTATGAAGCCTTTTCGAGACACCCTACAAACGAAACGTCTCCCTAAATTCCAACGAATCTAGATGCATTGAAGAAACACGGGATCTTATAATCGTATCTTATGCATATCAAGCTTCATTTTCCGCAAAAAGTAAACGGACACTAGGCTTATATGATATTGAAAAGTGACGGCGTAAAAGGCTTCAAAATTCCATAAATACATAAATATTCAGACTTTCAAGTAGGGGTGATAATGAGACGAGACAGCTCGCGAGCAACTCGAGATCGGCTCGGTCAAAGCTCGGTCAAAGATCGGCTCGTGTGAGCTCGGCTCGGGCTCGGGCTCGGCTCGAGAGCTTAACGAGTCAAGCCGAGCAAACACCGGCTCGGCTCGTAAAGCTCGCGAGCAGCTCGAATTTGTGTGATTAGAGAAGATTTTTCTCATATTTTATAAAAATATTTTATCATTATTATATATTTGTATCACATATATCAAATTTCTAACTTATTTGCCAAATTATTTTACATATAGCTTTCGACTCTTGTTATTGAAAATATTGGAAGAAAAAAATTAAAAATCAACAATTATATATAGGCTCGATTTGAGCTCGAGTTTGGCTCGAGCTCGCGTTAAAGCTCGCAAGTTTTTTTACGAGCACATTTTTTTCAAGCTCGAGATCGGCTCGAGCTCGAGTTTTGGTTCTTGAGCACAAGCCGAGCAAGGCCAAGCTCGGGCTCGGCTCGGCTCGTTAGCACTCCTACTTTCAAGAAACAAGACTTTCAAGAAGCAATTCGTTCCGATGCGGAGGATGATGATGTTCATGGCCATTTTACCGTACCCCACCAACACATTACATTTCATATTGTGCACGATGTTATTTCACCATATGTAGTGTGTTAGTATGTTTTGTAGTGTCTTGTGTAATTGTATAATAAGTAAGCAGGGCCCTATGGGTCATACACTCAAACTACTACGTGCATGTAAACAATTATCTTTACATAATTAAAGATATTGACCTATGAGTATGTTTCGTTTTTGCATAATTAAAGAGTAAATACCAACAACAAATTGAGTAGTTTATTGACCTTCCAGTGAATAATTAAGATATTTGACACAAAACAACACAAGCAAGAAACAAAAAGAGGGAGAGAAGCATGTTCAAGATGACAAGCTAAATTAAAACACAAAGTACAAAAGATAGGATGTACAGAAGCAGTAAGTTAGGAGTATGCTCGAATATAAACAAAAGCGACAAACATATAAACAAAGCATAACAGAAAGGGACGAGAGAAACTTACAATAAGTAGGCGGCTTGTACTTTGAATTGACAGTCAAGATGATAGCAATAACAGGCCATGACAGACGCAGTCAAGTAGTGAGGAGAATTGGACAATGTATCAGAAGTGTCATCAAGACAAATACGTACGATAGTTAGATGCAACCTAGGATGACCATCAGACCAGATAAGGGAGAACAACTCATCTTTCAAATGAAGCATCGTGATGTATCCGTATCTTACTAACTCCTTTAAGTTAAAGTCATGGCCGAAACCAATAACAGGGCCTACAAACATTGTAAAATTGTCCCAGTTAAAAGCCCTAATCATACCAAAATCAGCAAACCAATACAGAGTGCTTTGCTCAAACACCGAAACAGGGTGCGTGGAAATATGAGATGCAAAACCATCGAGTTCAAAGGGAATCCATGTCGAATTTTCAGTATCATAGCAATATTGCCTTTGACTTCTCTTGTCAAGCGCCAATAAGTTACGGCCTATGGATGCCAGCTTAAGTTCACAGCCATTAACTCTATGAAATTCAGAGAAAGGTATTTCCTTGCAACACTTGGTTACAGGGTCAAACAAGAATCCTATAGAGGTCTGCTTTGAAGAATAATCCATAGACATCATATATCCGACATCATTGATAAGACAAAGTTCCTTGTTTACCGACACCATTGTTGGATTAAACCTAGATAATACATGGAACATTGTAAGCATATAAAGTAGACAAATTCTCATTGAAGACAAATATGCCCGTCTGGCTGTATAAAGTATTACAAACCTAACCATATAATAATTGACGGTTTTACACGGCTATAGTGTTTTTATGTAATAGGGCCTTCCACAAATGTTACAAAGATAAAATTGAATGGAAATATGATGAGCAATTAGAAGGAATAGAAAAAGATAGATACCAATGACAAGGAAGTGGGTTGGTGAAGTTCCATTGAGGAGCATTGTGACTAAAATCGCAGTAGTGAATAGGATGACAAAGTTCGTCATCGGCTTGGCAAGCAGGGCGATGACTGCTAATACCGTAGACGACGGAACCGATAGCGCAAGTACCACAGTTATCGTTTAACTGAGACGAAAACGGTCCATTCAAATCCGGATCCAATGAATAATCGTAAAACTGTTCATCATCACTATCAGTGTCGTGCTCGTGACGTATATAACGTATGCCGCCTTTGGAAGCATCTGATTTCGCTAAATCTAAAAGCTTATTCACGGTTTTCGCCGGAATTTTGCACCTTAGAAAACTACAAGTATTATTGTGTTCCCTCAAAAGGACGCATATGAGGAGGCCATCGTCCCAATGATCAGCTGGAGGCGGAGGCGGTGGCGGTGGCGGTGACGGTGACGGTGACGGTGACGGTATTGATTCTGACGATTGTCTTTGCCGTAACCTGCACATCTTCAACGTCCGCTGTACTGGCCCCAACTTAACCATCTTTCAAGGATGTTCCCTTTTTATTTAATTAATTGATTGATTACATTGGCTGAGGAACTCAAACTTTCAAGGATGTTCCCTATTCATCTCATATTAATCTATCCTAACATTAACTGAGAAAAACCCAATTTATGACTTTATTTAACTTTCCCTAAACCTACTCTAAATTTTACCGGTTGTAAGAGCATCTCCAATGGTAAGCTAGTTGCTACTAGCTTACATTTGCCACATCATTTTTTCAAGCTAGAACAATTCCAAACTACAATTTACTCCAATGGTTTAACAATTTACTACTAGCTTGATTTGACCTACTTCTATTTTCTTATTGGTTATACTACTCTTGTGGGTCCTTTCAAGCAAGTAGCTCCATGGAGCTAGTAGCTCAACAAATTTGTGGGTCCATTTGAACTAAGCTAATCTACATGGACACCTCCAATGGTTGAGCTACTAGCTTGCAATTTTATAAAATTGCAAGCAAGTCCCCAAGCCAAACCATTGGAGATGCTCTAACAGGTTAGTCATTAGGTCACCTATTTATTATTCTTTCTTCTTTCCCCTCTTCATTTTTCTAGATATATCTCTTCTTTTTCTTTCCATTTGTTCTTCTTCTTCTTCATTATCTTAATTTATCCCTCTTTTCTTCATTATCATTATCATCCAAAAAATCCGTCTATATTTCTTCAACAATGAGGAGTCATAATTCTTCATTCAACTCAAGTAGTTCATCTGGAACGAACTATGTGTTATGCAAACACAATGTTGCTGCGGTTTTGAGAACGGTGAAGAAGGAAGTTCATGCGGGTCGGAAATTTTATGGATGTCCTCTTTGGCCGGTAAATTAATTTGTTTTATTTATTTCACATTTGGTTTGTTTATTCTTATTAATGTGAAATTGCTAAGTTGTTAAAACTTGTAGCATAACGGATGTGATTATTTTGAGTTCGAAGAGGAGTTGAAGTCGGGGCGTGAGCATCAGAAAAATTTGTTGCAAATTGAAGCATTTGAGAAGGCAAATTTAGAACAGAAGATGAAGAAATTGAAGATGAAAAATGAGAAGTTGAAGAAAGAGGTGCTGCAATTAAAAGCGGAAATTAAAAATCATTGTAAATGTGAAAAAATTGGAATGATTATGTTAACTATTTCTTGGGCATTTTTCGCAATTTGTTGGATGTCGAAAAATGGTGTATGAAGTTGTTTGAAAAGTTTATGTAAGGGGTAATTGTACCAAATATGGTTGTTGAACCTTCAATGATAATATTGTACCAAATTCAATAATATAATGTTCACAAATTCTTATTTCAGACCGAGGTATCCGTCTTAAGCTTAAGACGGATACCATATTCTCTCACAAAATATCCATCAAAGGTGAGTGGAGAGCACATGGTGGGAGCCCACCTTGTCCCCTCTACCCATTTCCTCTCACAAAATACTCGTTGTAAGATCCGACCCGTTTTAAGCAAGACCTACTGTATAATGTTTGCTGAACGAAACTCATTGTGCCATTATAATCAGAAATCTTGCATTACATAACCATGAAATCTATCAAATGTCATTGCAATAAACTTGTCTTACATAACCTTAATGCCAAATTAACTACTTGATTGTTCAAAATCATGCCAAATATGCCTAACATAATATTTCATACTAGCAACACAATACACAAAATGGATGTAGCAACATAGTACAGTACACAAAATGGCTGCATCAACAATTTCTCTTCTTCTTCAAATCTGGTTTGATGACACCTGAGTTGTTGGCTGACTGTTGGAGTGACTAACATGATGATCAATGCTCCTGGTGCCACTTAAGTTGCTGGTAAATGCATTGCCTTGCCCATCAAACAGGATTCCTATTCCCTGAGGTACTCTTTGTCTTGTTCCTCCTTCCCTAGCACCGCCTCTTCCTCTTCCCTTTCCCCTTCCTGCATTTCTAATTATTCTGTCATTCCTCCCTAGCCTTATAGGTTGTGCAGTAGCTTCATTATTGGCTTGAGAGTTTGTTGAGGATGGTTGTCTATTGGAGTCAGGAGTATTGACATTTCTTGGTCTGCCCCTACCTCTTTTTGGAGGTGGTTCCAGTTGCAAGGTTCCTTTTTGAGGACATCTCCTTTTATTATGCTCCTTAGACTTGCATACAGAACATGTCATTTCTAGCCCATGTTTTGTTAATTTTCCACTTCTTTTAGGGTCCTCATGTGGATCCCTTCTTCTCTTTTTCCTTGGTCTGCCAGGACCAACCTTGATTGGTGGGGGAATCAAAGGGGCATGAACTTTAGGCCAGTGTCTTTCACCTGGACAAGGGCCAATGGAGTTGTTGTATGCCTTAAGATAAGTGACCTTTCTGTAGGATTCATGCACATAGTCTTCTGCTACAGCATGAAGGTCAAATATAGCAGTTACAGCATGACAACAAGGCACACCAGTTACATCCCACTTTCTACATGTGCATGTCCTCTCAACCAAATTCACTTTCACCTCATCAGTCCCATCCTTCACCTAATACATAGTGGTATTAGAAGGGAAAGCAGTACAAAAAGCAACCTTTTCTTTCTCCTTCTCTAAAAGATCTTGAACTTTAGGACATAACACTCCTTCCCAATCCTCTATCTCCTTCTTTTTAGTTACCAGTCTCTGCATCAACATGGTTCTAATCTCTTCTAGCATGTATATCAAATGCTTGCTTCTTGCATTTATTATGTATGCATTGAAGGTCTCTGCCATGTTATTAACTATGACATCATTGGTAGTTGTTGTACTGATAAAAGCTCTGCAGAACAATGTAGGATTGCATCTCATAAAGGCATCAGCAGCTCTAGGGTCCACCTTCTTCATATCTACTAAGGCTTCATCAAAATCAGCCTTGTTGTAGGACTTTGCTGCATTCCAGAACATCATATTCATTTCTTCTCCTTTGTATTACTTATGCCAGTTTGCAAATATGTGTCTTGCACATCTTCTATGCTCAGCCCTTGGAAACTCTTGTGCAACCATACTTATTATACTCTATAGTAATTTGAAGACAATTGTTAGCTCTTGTTAATTATTATTTAGTCACTATTACTAAGCAATAAAAACAAAAAACAGAATTGATAAAAAACCAAAAAAGGGGTAGTACCTGATGCTAATCAGAAATGATTGTCCAACCCTCACCATTTTCCTCTCCTAAAGCTACCTTCAATTGTTGAAAGAACCACTGATAGCTCTCATTATTTTCACCCTCAACAACAGCCCACGCCAAGGGGTACATTTGATCATTACCATCCCTTCCAATAACACTTACTAACTGACCCCCCAAGAATGTCTTCAAAAATCATGCATCAACACAAAGAATCTTCCTACACCCTTCCAACCAGCCTTGTTTCAGTGAATCAAAACAGACAAACAGTCTATAAAAGACTGGTTCAGATCCTGCTCTATGTGGTTTGGTGCACATGGTGAAAGTGTTGTTACGGTACTCTTGTTCAAGGACTGCCAAATAACTACCAAGCTTTGAGTAATGATCCTTCATAGAACCATGCAGCAACTTATGTGCATAGTACTTAACTTTATAAGCAAAACCTTTCTTGATCATTACCTTGTAAGCCCTCCTCACATTATCTATAATCTCACTAGCTGGCCAGTGAGGCCTAGCCTTAAAAACCTCAAGATATTGCTTTGCTACCCAAGTTGATTTCAGTTGTCTGTTTTTCTCCATGGTCCTCTGACAGGTGTGTGTGTTGTTCACTGAATATCTAGTAACACACTCCCAAAAAAACTCTCTACTAGGGAATCTAATGCATACACACCATTTCAATTTAGCATAGTCAGTGTGTTCATTAACAACATTTATTGAAGATTTTTTTCTCTTACCTGGTATAGGATCATCATCACTTTCACCTGGAGTGTCTACTTCATCACCACTCCTATCATAATCACTCTCACATCCCTCATTTTCTCCATTTCTTTCATCTCCAGGTACATTAGGTTCTTGGCCAGGTAAGAGGGTGGATGCAGCTTATAATTGAAGTTGGTGTACTGTTTTCAAAGCCTTGACATTCCACTCCTTTACTTTCTCTCTAGCTTCCAATAGCTCCTCATCATCTGAATTGCCATCACACTGAATCTCTTTCTCTAACAAGTTATCCTCCACCTCATTTTCAAATAACTTCCCCCCACTAACTTCAATTAACTCTCCCTCATCATCTAGTTCCACATCACTACCCTCATTATCACTTAGCCCCTCCTCAGAACCAGGCTCATAAGCACGGTCTTCTGATTCACCTTCCTCTTCTGACTCTTCCTCAAATGCATTCAAGGCATCAGTTAAGGTAATATCATTGAATTCAAAGGTTTTTTTCTGGATAATCAAATGTAGTTTCAAAGGTAGTTTCAAAGGCAGTTTCTGAGAAATCTAATTGTAACTCTTTTGGGGTAAATCTGGGTGACTTTCTTTGAACTAATGTAGATGCTTGACTCTCCTCTTGTGTGGTCTTTGGAGGTGTATCTTTTAGGGTTTCAAAAAGTGGTACTTTAATAGGGGTGTTGTCTTTTTTAGTATTTTTGGAAAGTGGTCCCAACTTTTGAGAAGAATATTCTTTTATTTCACCTTTCCTCCTGGGAATTAACTTCTTTGAACATTTTACCAGATTTACTGCATTACCTTCTCTCACAGTACTCTCAATTAAATGCGTTAAAGTGAGAAATATTAGCAGCAGAAACAAGGTAACATTCAATAACCCTATCAACTACAGCCAAGTTACACATAATCTGAGCCCTTTTATCATCTATTACTCTCTCCAATCCTACATCAGGGTTCATAAAAAAGATAGCATCAACATCCCTCTTATAACACCCACACTTCTCAGCCTCCTCAACAATAGTAAACCAACAAAATTCATCAACATCAACAGCTGCAGTCCTACTAACTCTACCATTATATACCAAACCCAATTCATTTCTAACAAATGAACCACCATACAACAATTTTAAAGTCACTGAATCCACAGAATTTACCTAAATAAAAATCAAACATTCAAAAACTACATAAGCTACTATTTAGTTCATTAAACTTGACACATTGAATCAATTAAAGGGGAAACAAAATCAAAAATAAATAAAATAAAGAAAGAAGCTCACCATGGTGTCTGCAGTGACGATTGATGATCAAGGGTCACAATGAAAACAGAGTTGAAGGTGCAGTGACGATTTGAAGGTTAATAAAGAGTGAATTTGAGAGAATCAATTAAAAGAGAATGAATTCTAGGGTTTAAATTTTGATTTTAATTAAGAGAGAATGAATTCTAGGGTGAATTCTAGGGTTTAAGTTTTGGTTTTGGTTAATAGAGAATGAATGTTGGGTAAACAGAGAAGAGAAGAGGAGTCATAGTGTATTAAGAGGTCAGTGTAACCGGCTTCACAGGTACGGAGGGAGTACCATACAAGATTTTGTCCACAGATCAACACAAGTCCTTTTCAGCGTATTTTGTCCTCACTCATGCATATCCCGGAAATCTTTCCAGAAGATCACCCATCCTAAGACCACTCTCACTCAAGCACTGTTCTTTTGCATTGATAATTATAAAAGAAAGTGCACTTAGTTGAGATGAGTAGTACTTTCAATCCCTTTAAGCACTAGTCAGATTTTAAGTCTATTAATGGACCTCTTCTGGTCACCCCACGCATGGAGTATTACAGTCTTCCCGTACTAGTTGACCCGTCTGAAGGTTAAGACCATGTTTGTGACAACACTCGCAAAAGCGGAAAGTAAATCAAGCATATCATGTAAGTAGTAGTACGAGGTTTTTAAAACTTTTAAATGAAAGAAATAGTACGAGAAATCGTCAGGCAAACCAACAATAAACAAAGTAGCTACAAAGGGGAGACATAGTCTCTCAAAACAAATACGAGTTAAGAAAACTAGAGTCATAGCACAATGTAAAACATCAAAAGCCAACGTCCGCTAGCTCACACGGTCTCCTCCCAAAAAATGCATCAACTAGTACCCGTTTAAGCCTCACAACTTTGACAAATAGTAAAATTCAACTAAATTTCTCTTTTCAACTTAAATTTGATCACTAAATGATTTTATATATAAACACATTATACACTAAAATAGTTACAAATATTTAAAAAGTATTTTTTTAATTTTTTTAATATAATTTATGAAATAAATTTATTATTTTTTGTACTAATTTTAATATAACTCACATAAATAAGAGATTATGTTTACTAATTTATTCATATTTGTTTTTCCAAAATGGGTAACAAATTGCATACACAATTTGTAAATATATAATGATATTTTTGATATAATTTGTAAATATATAATATGTAACAAATTACACACACGATTTTATTAAATTTATCACATGTATAATCTTTTTGCCACTTGTAAAGGATACAAATTTTCATTTGTGACGAATTGACCCGTCACATACTTACGTCGGGTTAAATCACCCGAGCAAGTGAAGGGCAAGTAAGTTACAAATAGAGCCACTTATTTATGATTGAAAATAGCATCACGAATATTCCAAGTCTTATTATATACACCACAAGTCCACAAGGCCACAACTCACAAGCAGCGCAAAGAATCTATGGTTGTATAAATTATTCGTGGTATGTTATTTAACCCTAATTCGTTTCGATGGTATCTTTGTTTTTATAGTATTTCTTAATTACTACAGTAGTAATCCGCATCTGATATTAGGCTTAATTTTAGAAACCCTAATTTCCCAATTGATTTTGAAATTTGCAATTGATAGCCCTAGTTGTGTTAACTAATATATACGGAGTATATATTATTATTATTATTAGGTTGTTTTAGCACAAATTTGCATAAATAATTTTGCTGAATTGTTGGCAATTATAGGTTGTTATAATCTCAATTGAAGACAAATGAGTTTGTCGTGGTTATGGATCGAGACGAGGATGAGGAGGAAGAGAAAGAGGTCGAGATCCGGTTCAGGTTCGGGTTCGGGTTCGGGTTCGAGTCCAAGGTGGAGGAGGTCAAGGTCGAATTCGCCATCGCTCCGTGTATCCAAGTGGAGGAGAATTTCAAGTCCTAGTTCTAGTTTGGAGCTTGATTCAGATGTTAACATGGACTACCCCGAGAAGCGGGGACCACCTGAATCACTCCGCTTCGTTTACCGAACCTATAATAAATCAAATGGTGTTAAGCTGGAGTTACTTACTATACCCTCAAAAGAACTTGAATTCTTTGGACAAGTAGATGTCAAGTGGTATGCTCGCCATGATCACCGTAAATGTGACCCCACCAAGTTCCGCAACATCACTTGGATCTATCCTCCTGTTTTATTGGGATATAGTCCCACTACCCCGCTCGCCTCCATCGCTCGTGTCGGCACCAACATTTACTCCCTTTTGAGTGATTTGGGCACACCCCTTGAGCTCTGGTCTTACAGCTTGGACCCTTCTCTTCATAACGTTCCTCTCCGACTCGCTTCTCCTATTTGTCATAACCGCTTTTCACCAGCTACCTTCTCTTTGTGTGGCAAAGTATATCTCTGCGCAGGCCTCATTCTACACCCCGACCTCGACTCTCAGCCCTTTGGGGAGGTGTATGACCCTGATACTAACTCTTGGTCTCCCATTCCGCGTCCCCCTAACTCAGATTCACTCATTAGCACTAGAGAGTTGTTTATTGCATCCCTCGGCGAAACCAATGGCAAAATTATGGTTTATGATTATGATATATCGTCCACTCGTCTTGTTTACCTATACGATGTTGCTGCTCAACAGTGGATCACTCGTCCTCCTCTTCCTCCTTCGGACTTTAGACCTAAGTTCGTGTATACTTCTCCAGTTATCAATAAAGATGATAACCACCTCTATTGGATTGACATGCGAAGAGGTTTTATGTATGCTTTGGACTGGGAGCCGGAGGAAATGAATCTTTTTTCAGGACCCATTGTCGGATTGGAACATGTCGGAATTCTGTCCTGGTTAAAAGAAGCTCACAGAGCTGTTTCTTTGCTTCATCTATGGGACGACTACTTTTGCCTTGTTTGGTCCACACTATCGTATATCAACTCTACAACTAGAGACAATCACTTCACGTTTATAAAGGTGGTCAAGTATTCTGATCCGGATTCATTGGTGGCTTTTGTTATAGGGTGTTTTGTCGATTTAAATCGTCCCAGTCCCGACATCATAGATGTTATCTGCTTCTAAGTTTATGGTTAGTCGATTTTTGTTCATTTATTGTTTATTGTGTTTGTTTATCTACTGCTCTTATTCTCTTATTTGGTTATCTGCTGCTCTTATTATTTCATGCATTATCTACTGCTCACATATTTTGCAAAGTTTAGCACTACAAGAAAACCTTATTATAGTTAGTTGATAAGTCCCTACAAGTGATCACTGACCCACGGGGCGACGTTAAGGCTACCTTAGAACTTAGAAGTGACTAATTTGATTAATGACTGAAAATGATTGCACAGGAGGCTAGTTTGTGACACATTTTAGCGACCATATTCCACAATTAGACAATGTCACAAGTCAAGCATTTCTTTTTTGTAGGATATGTGGTGAGTATTTTTTTTTATTTTTTTTGTATAGTTGAATTTTCTTTTAGCAGCTTTAGGTATTCTTACAAATAGTGGTCTGAGAAGCAGAATTAGCCCATGCGAAAGGCAGGAGTATTGTACAAGGTTACGATACTTGCTAGGGCAGTGTGATTTGAGGCAGTCGATGTCATCATTTAGGTGATCTGTGAGTTTTTTCTGTTGCATGTTTGTTATGATTTCTCATTTGTCTATATATTTAGTGAAAATTGATGTTAAGTTCAGTTATCTATGTTTGAATGTTGTTATCAATTGTTTGAGTTTCTTCTGTTGCATGTTTGTTATGATTCCTCATTTGTCTATATATTTAGTGAAGGTTGATGTTAAGTTCAGTGATCTATTTTTGAATGTTGTTATCAATTGTATGAGTTATGCATGTCACGACCAATCATCCTCTTATTTTACAGAAATTGACCTCCTAGTTAATGAGTTTATATGCACTAAACAACATAGGTACACATTGTGGATGAGAACGAACCACCGTAAATCTGTAACCTATTGACTGTAGTCGCAATTAGTGATACGTATCTTTTAGTTTAATTTTGAATGTTACATTTATGTTTTTGGATGGGAGTCGAGCATCCTTATTTATCAATCAAGGAGCCGAGTATTTTAGTTTATCAATCAAGAAATGAAGCTGATGAAAGGAGACGCATGGGGCGGGTACTGAGTACACACTTTTGATGGTCTGGAAAACGTGTTTCTCGACGTTTTCTTTGAATTAATTTATTTCCTTTGCACTGGCCACATTATCGTTACCATAAGAGTTGTGTATTACATGGAATATTAGCTACTTGTTTTGATTGACTTTGTAGTTCTTCGAGCAGTTCCAATGCTTTATAAAAGCGAGCAGCCGAGCACTACAACTAGAGATAGAACTGGGCACGCGGGCCGTTGGGCTGGCTGGTACAACCCCAGCATGGCCCGTGGCCCATTTTAGCACGACACAACACTCATGGTTTTACAGCTTGTTCATTCCAATCCTAAGCACCTCGCCTTCTCCTGTTTGTCAAAACCAGTTTTCAGCAGCTACCTTTACCTTCTCTTTGTTTGGCAAAGTTTATCTTTGTCGAGGCTTGACTTCTAACTTTGACTGCGACCTCGAGTCTCAACCCTTCGGGGAGGTGTTTGTTGCATCACTCAGGTGTATACTAACAACATCTTGCCCAGTGCCCCTCAGCCGTTTTGAAACTAATCTCTTGAATTCACTTCTCTTTCTACAGGTTCCAAGGGAAGCACAAGGGGGGAGCTGACTGTAGTGCTGGCAGACGATATAAAAAGACACAAATTCTTATTTAAGACGGAGGTATCCGTCTTAAGCTTAAGACGGATACCATATTCTCTCACAAAATACCCATCAATGGTGAGTGGAAAGCACATGGGGGGTGCCCACCTTGTCCCCTCTACCCATTTCCTCTCACAAAATACCCGTTGCAAGATTCAACCCGTCTTAAGCAAGACCTACTGATAAAAAGAAAGTCCAATGGAACCGTAAGTATAACTGCAACTCTGCAAGCACGTTTTTGTGGAAATGCCATGGAATTGGTGTTGATGTAAAAATGACGAACCACTGTTACCTATTGACTGTAGTAGTATCCTTTCGTTTTATTTTGGATGTTAAATTTATGTTTTTGGATGGGAGTCGAGCATTCTAATTTGTATCAATCAAGAAATGAAGCTGATGAAAGGAAACACATGCGGGCGCTGGTCGGGTTCACACTTCTGACGGTCCATAATACGTGTCTTAATTTTTCTTTGAATTATATTATTTCTTTTGCATTGGTCATATTATCGTTACTTTAAGTGGGTGTTCGTTTTGACTCACAATGGTATGGGATATGGGTTTGAATCAATTTCCAAACTCGTAGCCACGCGCGAAACAAATGTAACCTAAATGTATTACATGGAGTAGTTGCTACGCGTTTTGATTGATTGTAGTTTTTAAATGCTTTATTAAATGCTTTATAAAAGTGAACACTACAATTAGAGATAGAACGAGGCGTGCGGGCCGTTGGGCTGGCACAACCCATCACGGCGTTGTGGGCCATATTAGTACAACACGAGAATGATCCGACCCAACACGCCATGTGCCATGTGTCGTGCGTGGGCCAATGTGTGAGAAAGAAATTCATGCGTACTACAAGCACGACACGACCCACACAACATGACACGTTTGATACGATTTCGAGTACTTCAGTTCTAGTAGGATTTATTATTAAGAGTTTGTTAATTTTTAGGAGTAATTTAAGTCGAAATGTAACTGTTTCTTAAATTAAACTTGGCTATTAAAAAATAAATTAGGGATTAAGTTTAATTATTTTATTAATTTCTAATTAGGATAGGAGGCTTGTTGGTTAAGTAGCCAATGTCTATAATTTAAGTAGGATATTGTAAGTTATTTTCATTCAGTCAAGAGATTACTAAAAAGTTTAAGAACTCGATCAATATTTCATCAAAATTTCAGATTTGAGACGGTACTTCAGATCACTGAATTAAGTTAAATACGAAGGTATTTCTTTAATTTAAGCACTCGTTGAGATATAGGTCTATTTCTAGCAAATATCTCTTTGACTTGTAATCTTGACAAACTATTAGTCAAATATCCCCACGGAATCAAACTTGTCTCTCGGTCTCACAAGTTTGATCCCTAACACAACAATCATTTTTTTTATTTTAAATCGCTTCCGCACTCGTATTACGTTTGGGCACCGAAAATATAAAGAATCAAGGTTTATTTGGATAGATTGTTTGGGCACGACACGATGTGGGTCGTGAACCATGTCTGGGACACCATTTCATTACACCGGCACGGAACAAAGCCTACATTTTTGGGCTTGGGCCTTACAATTTTCTCATCTAGTCACTGTGGGCTGGTACGTGTCGGCCCAACTAGGGTTGGCAACGGGTCGGGTATGGGTCGGTCCACCTAGACCCGGACCCGGAAAGCAAACCTTAGACCCATACCCGACCCATACCCACAAGGGTCCGAAATCAGCAGACCCATACCCATACCCAATGGGCCAGGGTCGGGTCCGGGTCTACCCGCGGCTCTGAACTTTAATATTTAAAAAAAATTATCCCCAATTTTCAATCACTTACTAACCCCAATTTATCAAATCACCCAATTATCTTACTTAATTATAACATTTCAATCAAATCTAATCCTAAATAATGCAAAATTAAATAATAAAGCAACTACAACAAGCTCTTCTTTAACAAGAATCTTTTTATCAAATAGTGAAACAACAACAAGCTTTGATTTAAATCTCCCTTATCTTCTCCTTATCTTCTCCTAGCTCTTCAAGTTTTCATTTGGGGTTGAGTATGAGATTTTCGTCTAAAAATACAAGCTTGATGTATATGTTTAATTAATGGTGTTCTTTGTTTTGGAAAAACGTTTGAGAATGGAATGAAAGGGAATATTGTGGGTCTTCTAGGTTTTTCATAAGTTTAAATAGTTGTGACTAAAGTTTGTGATATGTGTGTTTTATGAAGGGAGAGAAAAGTCTTATTTGGACAAAAAGATGTGAACTACTTATTTTCAGCAGTATTTAGGTTAAGTTTTTTTTTTTTTTTTTTTTTTTAAATTAAGGGTCTACGGGTCGGGTCCGGGTCTCGTAAGTCAGACCCATACCCGGACCCGAATTATTTTTTGAGGACCCATATCCGACCCATACCCATTGGGTCTGAAAAAATGAGACCTATACTTGTCCCATATGGGTCCGACCCGACGGGTCTGGATCGGGTTTTGGACCCACTGCCATCCCTAGGCCCAACCCACTTGCTCTACAGTGCGTTTGAAACGAAAGCAATGCGATAAGAACTTAAGAAGTACGTAAATTCCAAATGCTTATTTGAAAAATGAAAAAAAAAACAAAATAAGAGTTTAAACTTTAAACCCCATCTAAAGAATCAAGGAATATGCTTGGGTGTATGTATCATTGACCAACAAGTAAGGACTACAGAGTATTTTGCTCGCCTGACTGTCTGGGAAATAGTGGGTTATGCATTGAAATGACTTCTAGTGATTTGACAACAGAAACGGTTTTGAAGTCACATTTAACCCGAGTTCTACTAAACCCATAACTGGCCCGACCCGAAACAACCCGACGTGAAATCACCCGAACTTGACCCGAGTTTTACTAAACCCAACCTGAACTTGACCCGAGTTCTACTAAACCTAATTTTAGATGGTTTTAACTTGACAATATAAATACTAATTTTAGAAGGTATTATTAACTCTTTATGTATTTAATATTAAGGAAACTACTACTTAGTATTATCTTCTCATATCTTGGGTACTATATTGTCATTATCTCTTTCCATGTTAACAATATTATGTGATACTGTATCTTCTTAGTTTAACCTAGAACGCTTGTATTATAAATAGCTTGTACCTTTGGTAATATAATTAAGTCAATTATTATTCTCCTCTTATATCTTACATGGTATCAAGAGCAACGATCAATCTCCAAAAATTTTCCCATGGCCGACCCTAACTCGACAATTCCGAATACCAACGAACCTCTCGTTCCCTTCATTGTAATCAATCTCTCTCAATGCATCAAACTAACGTCTACTACCTATCGTTCATGATCTACTCAAATCGAAGACTTCCTCTTCGGTTTGGATCTCTTCAAATATGTTGATGGAACCCATCCATGTCCACCGGTTACCATCCCTAATGCCGAGAAAAAAGAAGTATCAAACCCGACTTATCAAACTTGGCTTCGCCAAGACCGTTTTATCAAGGGTGCCTTACTCGGCACAATCGATCCCTCTATCACTCCGTTACTACTTCCAGCCAAGTCGTCCCATAATGTTTGGACAACACTGGCTAATACTTATGGCAACCCATCTCGTGGCCACATTCTCCAAGTGAAGGATCGTCTCAAATCCATCACTAAGGGTGACAAGACTGTCACCGAATATATGCAAGTCATCCGGCTTGCACTGATGAACTTGCTCATATGGGCAAAGCGATGGATGCGGAAGATATCATCGAACAGGTAATTGATGGTCTTCATTATGAATCCTACAAACCCGTAATCGATGCGGTACGTGCCCGTGACACTCTTATTTCTTTTGATGCCTTACGTGAAAAGCTGCTCAACCATGATTTAACATATAAACCGTCTTCCCTTAACACCGACTTACCCACCTCCGTTCACTATGCCCAATCATCGTACCCTCGCAAATACAATAAACCGAATACTCCCTCCAATAACTCCCCTGGACTACTCCGACGACTCAACACTATGCCATACAACTCACCGTCCTACAACACCACGAACAATTCCTCCACCTCTCCTGCTCCCTTCAAAGGCCGATGTCAGTGGTGTAAAAACACCGGTCACTATGTTGATGTTTGTCGGAAGTTTAAACGTCTTTTTCTTACTGTCCAAATACCCCCCTTCCCGCGCCGTACCCAACCCCATGCCCATACCGTGACAGCCAATACCACATCCGACCCTAGCTCCTATTTACTTGATAGTGGAGCAACTCACCATATTACGAGTGATCTCAACAACCTTGCACTTCATCATCCTTATGACGGGGTCGACGATCTAATAATTGGAGACGACTCCGCGCTCTCAATCCAAAATATCGGTTCTTTTTCTTACTCTACCTCCTCCATTTCGTTACAATTTAATGACGTCATTCACGTTCCAAATATCTCTCGCAATATAATTTCTATTACTAAACTTTGTCACGATAATAATGCCGCTGCCATTTTCTTACCCAATTCTTGTCTTGTAAAGGACCTCAAGACCGGCCTCATTCTCCTCCACGGCACTAACGCAACGGTCTATTCGAATGGTGCCCATCTCCTCCACCTCAAGCCTGCCCGAGTGTCCTCCTTCCTAAACCCGTGTGGCATCATCGCTTAGGCCATCCTTCCTCTAAAGTTCTTAGTCTTATTAGCAACATTGGACAATTTTATGTTCAATCGTCCCTTTCCTCGTATTGTCCGTCGTGTGATATCAATAAGAGCCATAAGCTCCTGTTTTCTATTTCGTCTTTTACTACTAATTCACCATTACAATTAATTTTCTCGGATGTTTGGACATCTCCCGTTTTATCTTATGACAATCTTAAGTACTATGTTATTTTTGTGGATCACTTTACCAAGTATATGTGGCTATATCCGTTGAAACATAAATCCGATAAATATGCTACCTTTCTTCGCTTTCGTGCGTTAGTAGAAAAATACTTTAATATGCCAATCATTCAAGTCTTCTCCGACAATGGAGGTGAATACCTCAAACTCACCCCCACTCTCGGCACCCATGGTATATCCCATCTCACTTACCCTCCCCACACCCCGGAACACAACGGGTATGCCGACGGCATCGTCATATTGTCGAAACTGGCCTTGCCCTTCTCTCTCACGGACACCTTATCCCCCTACCTTTTGGCCTCACGCCTTTACTACCGCATCTTACCTCATTAATCGTATGCCCACTACTACTCTAAACAATGTCTCCCCTTACTTCAAACTTTTTAACAAACATCCTAATTACGACAAATTGCGTAGCTTCGGATGCTTGTGCTACCCGTGGCTTAGACCGTACACCCAACACAAACTCGCACCTCGCTCCATTCCTTGCATCTTCGTAGGATACTCCCATACTCAAAGTGCTTATCATTGCATCGACCCCGCCACCAATCGGCTTTATACTTCCCGCCACGTCAAATTTATTGAAACAAAATTTCCGTACACCACAATCCGCAACAATCCCAGCACCGCTCTTCCCTCTCCACATACCTGGTGCTCGGTCTCCCTTCCCCTGCTTCAACCCCTTGTTTCCCCTGCCCCTGTCGAACAGCCTCTCCCCACATCCCCTCCACGCCCTCCTCCAGCTCCTTCCCCTGTCGAACCCTCCACCACAACTGCTGCCCCACCTTCGAACATCACTCCCCCTACTACGGACAACCCTCCTCCCCCCACTCCTTCTATCCCGACTCGTCATGTTATCACACGTCTCACTAATAACATTACCTGCCCAAATCCTAAATATGCCAAAACTGCCTCCCTTCTCTCCTCGTCTCACTCCCTTCCTGCCACGGTCAAGCAAGCACTTCTTGACCCTCGCTGGCGTGCCGCCATGGAAGCCGAATTCCAAGCTCTAACCAAAAATAACACATGGTCGTTAATTCCCTCCCAAACTGATTATAATACCATAGGTTGCAAATGGGTCTTTCGCGTCAAATATCACTCGGATAACACCGTTGACAAATTCAAAGCCCGCCTTGTAGCCAAGGGCTTCCACCAACGTCCAGGTCTTGACTATACCGACACATATAGCCCCGTTGTCAAAGCTGCTACAATTCGACTTATTCTCTCTCTCACACTCTCCCACAAATGGCCCCTTCGTCATCTCGACGTTAACAACGCCTTCCTTCAAGGATCCATTTCCGACACCGTTTACATGTATCAACCCCCCGGCTTTCAAAGTACATCCTTTCCTTCTCACGTTTGTAAGCTTCACAAAGCTATTTACGGTTTAAAACAGGCTCCTCGTGCTTGGTTCACTGAACTACGCACCTATCTCCTCTCCTTCGGCTTTACTAGCTCCATTGTTGACCCGTCGCTCTTCTATCTCACTAGACCCAGTTACTCCATGTATTTACTTGTCTACGTGGATGACATTATCGTCACCAGCTCCTCCTCGTCTCATCTTACTCAGTTTCTCCATAATATTCATTCCCGTTTCTCGTTAAAGGATCTCGGTCTCCCGTCTTACTTCCTTGGTGTTGAGGTCACTCCTAATCCCAATGGTCTACTTCTTACCCAAACTAAATACATTAACGACTTACTTACCCGACACAAGTTCCTAGACTGTAAGCCTACCTCTACACCGCTTCTCCCCTATCCCCCGTTAACCAAATCCGAAGGCCCCACTATACCTACCCTGTGACAACCCTCGCGAATGCGGAAATAAAACATAACAAGCATGTGATTTAATTAGCGGAAAATACGATGTTTTTAAAAATTTTTACATGCAAATAGAAAATACGAGGAGTGTCAAATATTACAAACCAAAGTATGAATCACAACAAAGAAACGAAGTCTCTCTAAATGTTATCAATGTCAAGTGATTAGCAAACTAACTAAATAACGTCTAGAGGTGTTTCATCCAGGGACAACGCCCGCTAGCTCACACCCGAACCCAAAATACCACAAGCAAAAAGCCATCCAATCAAGCAACCTGTTCATCCATGAAAAACATGAACGCCACAGTCAGTGGGGAGTAACTCCGGGTTCTCCCAGCCATATCACATTAAACGTACATAAACGGAAATAAAAAAGTAGAAGCATGCATATATAGATATACATGTGAAATACGAGAAGGATAAATAGGCAATTCAATGTATAAAGATAAGAGCATATTCTATACAATCCGTAACCATCATATTATACAAAGACACGGGGAAGACACTCTTAGCAACCATATACACTCAATAGGGCTTGCATCTCACCCGTTAGCGGCAAGTTTGATAAGATTGAGACTCGACAAACAAACCATGCCAAGTCATCCAAAGATCTGAACAATCAATCATATAATCATCCCAACCAAACGTCAATACGTTGACGACATCTCTCACGGTAAATGAACGCACTAGCACGTGTACATGGCAAGTATGATTAAAAGGCATCCACGGATAACTTTCCCTGAACGCATACACGATGTCATTTCGTATATGTAGACTAATTTCCTCCGGTAGGACGACGATAATAATACGATCCTAGTCTAAACCTGGCCAGACTCTCGGAATAACGTGTTCCGATTCGACATGATAAACATTTCGCATCCAAGACTCGGTCAATCATAGATGCCGAGTACCCCAAATTCGGTCGACATTCACGAAAGACGCGGAAAAGAGCACAACTCATAAAAGCGGTACGCTACATGCAAATGACACCACCTCGCAAGTATACAACATTTGACGTCCGGGTCGATCAACGCAAAGCGTTCGCCTCCCAACAAACGTCTCATATGCCCACTAACACATGCATAAGCAGTAAGGATACACTCCCCGTTCCGACATTCCAGCCTTACGAACGTGGAGGTAGCCAAGGGAATGAGAGTACAAAGCACATAGGAAATTAGTGCTCAAACCGTAACATGTGTAAAAACCGACTCAAAGTGGGACATACCAAAAACCGTCACAAAACATAAGAATAGGAAGTTATATAAATTTAACTATGATAAAAATGAATCAATACATGATACATAAGCATTAGAACAAGTTTATGAAACTTAATAAATAAGAAACATAGATCCCCTCTCCAAAACAACGTGTTTGGAAACCAACTAAAACAAGGGTCCACTTCAAACGATCATAAATCGAGTTATAGACACCCAAATTTAGAAATTCCAAGTGTAGGTGATAGCTTATTCTCTTACGGTTCCAACGGTAGGTCACAAGCCCAAAACAAGCAAGTAACGAAGGAGATATGATCATTTTACGAAAAGGGGTCAGTGCAGGAAAACTGCAGTCGACTTTGGGAAACTGGCAGCAAGAAATGCTGCCAGCGTCAGGCAACGCTGCCAGCGTCCTACGACGCTGCCAGCGTCCAGGGAACGCTGCCAGCATCCTGGTCTGGCAGGTACGAATCACACGAATTTCACAATTTCACTAAGGCATAACACAAATATCATCTATCATCACAAATCATCAATTCTCATATCAATTATCAATTAACAACAACCATCATCAACAACACAAATCCTAAAATTACTAATCATATTCTAAATACGATTTCTAACATAGAAAACACATAAAAACACGTAAATAATATCGAGTAACCCTTCACCGTTACCTTTTCACGCCTTCAATCCGTGTCAATGTCCTCTTCTATCAAGAAGTAGTCTTTGTTGGGGTCTTGAAGGTCACCACCTACAATTAGATAATAAAAGATGAATATAATTCACCTTGAGAAAGACGGATAAATTGAAAAGCGAGAAAGACGGTAATTTTATTACCAATACGGATAGAGGACGATGAGAGGGAAAGAATAAGACGAACCTAGGTGAATTTGAGCGAGAATTGAATGAGTAGCGACGATTCTAAGATGGATCAAATATGGAGGCTAGGTTTTGGGGATTTCTTGGTGAGGAAGAAGGAGTTTGAGTTGTGAGGAATTTAGGTTATGAGGGAGTATAGGAAGGAGTAAGAGGAAAAAGTCAAGGAAAAAGTCAATAACGTCTTAAGACGTAATTTACATGAAATCTCGCGTAAAATCCAAATACGAACTCGGAAATTCCAAATTAGACACGGGAAATTTAATTCTAAACTAAAACTAAATTTCGCTGAAAAGTATCCGTAAAATATTTTTACTATAAAAATAGGGTACATTTGCGGGTGTTACATACCCACACGGAGTATCGAGCTATCATTGCCTAGTTACAATACCTTTCCTTAACCCGTCCCGACTTAGCCTTTACTGTTAACAAATTAGCCCAGTTCCTTCATGATCCCAAGGAGTGTCACTGGTCCGCGCTCAAACGTTTATTACGGTACCTTAAAGGGTCTCATGATCTTGGTCTCCAATTACATGCCATTATTCTCCTCTTATATCTTACATTTAACATTACCATCATATTTAAATATTGTATAAGACTAAATATGGATAATGAGATCAATTTAAAAGACAAATATTTTATAGTAGATAATCACTGAGGTGGAAAAATTAAGCGGGAAAATTATAGATATGTTAATCTTTTAGTAAATAAGGGATTCTCAATGAAGATGAAGGTCTTCAATAAAGACTTACTGGTGAAAAAAAAAGTGGATTCCTACTTACTCTCCCACTCGCCTATTTATAATAGACAACTCAATCCATCTTCATTGATGATTGATATACCCATCTTTAACCATCTTCAATGAGACCGAGAAATTGGGTTCAATTGATTTATTAGTTTATATACGAAATACTTCGTACTTCGTACTTGTAGTATTTATTTATTTTCTTACTTGTCTAGTTAAAGATTCTAAATATAGTAGTTTGAGATAAAGTTGTGTTTCCTGTTGGAGGTAAATTTGGAACACAATGAAAAGTAATATTAGACAAATTAAAAATTTATTGTACATTCTTAACACTAATACTAGTGTAGATCATGTGTGAATTTATGATTTTTACTTTGTAATGCATAGAGAAATTAACAATTACATTAAACTATTATTATTAAGTATTTAACCACATTTTAACTTTAACATTAAAATGTATAGACATTAATGTGTTATTAAGAAATAGAAAAGTGAGGATTCAAGGCTATTAGCATGTTTGACTAACAAATCTACTAAATATGTGTTTGTTAATGACATATTAAAACATTATATTGAGCTCCAATTTACTGTTTTTCAATATGATGCTCCCCTAACATATATTCACTTTAGTAGATTGTGAAAAATGAATCTATCAACTATTAACACATAAATACAATATTCTAGTAACTTAAACCTCCGCTAATTAACAAACACTTTTACTAGATTTGCTAATTGAAATATACTAGTCAAACTTGTCAATTCAATCTGTCATTTATAATATGCTTGATCAATCTGTTTTTGTTAATAATAATCTGCTTAGTACTAAACGAGTCTAAGCCCATTTTATTCTAGATTAGGTGAAATAAGCGGTAAAATTCCTAGTTTCACCTAATTATTTAGTAAATAGAGGATTGGACCAACCATGCGATATGATGAATCTATCTCACATAAAAATACATTCTACAGTTTGTTCTTCTTTTTATTTTTACGAGGGAACCCGCAAACGCTACTTTCAGTGCGCATTGGATAAACCCTTCTGGTACACGACGTCTATAAGTAAACTGCTCGAGAGTTGGGTAGCACGTACACTCCTCTTAATCAACCGTCTCGTGTCCAGAACTTGTCGGACACCTATGAATCCATGTCTAATTTTCTCCATTTATCTGGGCATGTGTCCGACATGCGTCCATGGTATTTGGACACATTTTAGTCACTTTCAAACACAGTCAAGTGAGATGTCATGGCAGTGTCCGTGTCGTTGTGGATTCAGACCATATTATCTACAAGATTGTTTTTGGGGAGGCTTGAATCTACCTCTCATGAGAATTCACCCAAATTTTAACCGTAAGAAATTGTCTTCTACGATTCATGCTATAATCCAATTTTTTTATATGTTCTTAATTTTTTTAATTATAGGGAAATATAGCAAATTACTCCCCACAAATTTGATACTATGCACAACTAAACCCTTAAACGTATAAATGTTGCAAATCGGCCCCATAAATTTCTCTTAATGTGCAATTAACCACATATCTTATTTTTAAAATAAAATTTACTAAATTAAATATGGTATTTTCTCACTTATACCCCTCAATTTTTTCATTTTCTCACTTGTATTACTCTTTTTTGAAAAAAACTTTGACCGGCAATAACTCTTCAGAAGAGGTAACTTTTTTCAAACCGTACATCTTTACGAGATTTTCGACTCGGAAAAAAAATTATTATTTTTTGAATTTATAGTTAGGAATTATGATCGGTTAAAGTCTTTTGACGGAATAAACTTTGACTGATGAGAACTCCTGGGTAAAAGTTCTGAATACAATGAGTTGTTTTTTTTTTCAAATTCACTGTATTAACGAGATATTCGATTTGGGGAAAAAAATTACCGTCATCTAAATTCGTAGCCAAGAGTTATTGTCGGTCAAAGTTTTTTTCCCGAAAAAAGAGGGGTACAAGTGAGAAAATGAAAAAGTTGAGGGGTACAAGTGAGAAATTCCGATTAAATATTTACTTTGATTGAAAGTCAAAATTATTGATCAAATATTAATCCTAAAATTCCTAATTTTTAGAAAGTATGTTCGAATATTTTTTTTTTGGTGAAAATATATTCATAATATGAGAACTTTTAGTGAAGTTACAATGAAAAATTGCATGACCAATTTTTTTGTTTATATTGTTCACATTTTGCGTTGGATATGCAAAAATATTATACTCCGTATTTAATATTTAATAGATATATTTAAAATGTATTTTATAATAGAAAATAATAGATTTTGATTGAAAAAAATGGTAGAATACTTGATTTGGGCTTAATTGATCATTTTTATAAACTTAGAAGGCTAATTTCAATAAGCAAAACTTAAGGAGTAAGCTATGGGGGTAATTTGATACATCCTCGTTTCTATACCCCTTAAAAAGCCCCAACTCCAACTACTGTTCCTAGAACAGTGACTTATGCTAATTTTGACTATTTTACCCCTCAAATTAATCTACGCGTGTATTTTTTCTGAGGGGCCTTCATTTCTTATCTGATGTGAACTTATCTCTCCCCTGAATTGTCCTCTCTCTCTCTCTGATAGCTTGCCATTTATTCTGTCTTCTCTAGATCACAAATGCAGTTCATCATTTGTTTAGTCTTTGTATGTATGTATGAATGTATTATTTGATATCCAACCTTCTTCTTTTTTGCTCAGTGTGCCGACGCAAATCGTGATAGTGATGTTTACAAAATCCAGGTTAGTTTGATGTAATATTTTTGGTTTTTTGATTGATTTTAAATGATTTTTGTTATTAGGTGTTATAAGCTACTTACTTATAGTTGTTTGTGATAATTAATCACCCCAACATAATCAGTAAACTTATAATATAGTGGGTTTGTTGATTAACTTGATTATTGATATGATTTTATATTTAGTTGATAATTATGTGTTTTGTGTTTCCATTTTGCATGTGGTTTTTCAGGTTGTTGAAGATGGATCGCCATTAAATCAATCAATGGTGAATAAGAACTTAACTCGGCTGAGGGAAACATGTAACATGTAAGTTCCTTTGTTTATGCGCCTCATATTCTTTATATCTGTTTACTATTAAAAGTTGTTTGGGTTTAATCAGTGTTTTTAGTTGATTGCATGCAATAGTTTTGGTTTTTAATTAGTTTAGATTGATTGCATGCAGTAGTTTGGGCTCAAAAGTGTGCATTTTTTAATTTCATTTTCAGAATATGGGTTATTTTGTTGTTTTTATTACGAGTTAGTATGTTTTTGGTATCAGGTGTAGGTAAATGAATGGAGTTTTATGTTTGTTTATTTAGTTATTTGCTACTTCAGATTAGTAGTTCGATATTAGTCTACTCATAATTTCTTGGTTTTGGTGGATGGATTATTGTGATTGCCAAGTGATTGATTAGCTAAACTGAAAACGCAGGCCACCTCTTAAAACTAAGACCATCATTACATCATCTAAACAAGTTGGGATTATACTGTCATGGTAATATATTAGGATTGATGGAGATTAGCACTTTAAGAAAGTTACCAGTAAATTATCAATCATCCTCCTCACATACGACCACCTAAGTCTCCCAAATCATCAGTATCCATCGCATCGTCAGCCAAGCAAACAGCATCCAGCTTTTGCTTCAGAATTTCAATTGCATTAAGCACCAGTTGAGATGCCTTCACTCCACCCGTAGACTCAACAGTGAATATGAAAGAGTCCTCTCTAGGATAAATCTCAACGAGTCCCGGCTTTCCCATAGCTTCTGCTTTCTTAATCACCTCATCATCATACGTATGGGCCTCAGGATCAACCACCACCACCTGAAAGGACGTGAAGAAAACAAAAAAATATTTAGTCCAATTGTTCACATATATCACATAACTCAAAGTAAACTTGAAAAAGGCAACATATACATGCTTCGGAAAAACATTAGTCACGTTAGTATAGCAAGTAGCTGAATATATGGCCTGACATCAACACAAATATGTTGCAGATCCGATTTCAATAGCACATATGATGATTACATGGATCTCTTAAAAACATTGGAGACCTACTTAATCACAATCAAATTTTTGATACCAAGTCTGTTTTTACTGTAAGTGCATTGTCTCTTTAAGGTTAATGCCTCATAATCATCCTCCCTCAGTCCTAAAAGATTGGTCACTCCTCCAGTTTCGCTTGTTCCAAACTGAACCACTTTAATAGGCTACTTATATTTTATCCTCAATGAAAATAATTAAATTGAAATGAGTAAAATGCAAGGATAATATTCCTAAGGAGTATAGAAAGGTTTAGCGCATTTCCCCTATATTCTTTTTAGGAAATGCCCTCTAGGAACACTGAAGTGTTAAATAATGATTACATGATTAGTAGAATACTTATGGTTTATTGATTAGCAGGATGAACCAGACCCAAATGTCAAAGATAAGGCACTTAATTTTGACCAGATAACTTAAATGTGGGTAGGAAATTATAGCCTTGTAATCATACCTATGGTATAATTGATTTTCAGGAATACAGTCATGGGGTTCATACAAGAACATGTTTTATAGTAGTGAGCGTTTCTACTAGAGGTTCGGCCAACAACCTCGGCATAATGCCTTTGTCCATAGTGTCAGTGACCAATACGTGTTAGAAATGGGTAGGCATTTTTCATATATTAGTTTCAAAGATTGAGTTTATATTCTTTTCCAGGTGCACTGTCTTACAACCCCGATAGTTGCTACTACACTGCTTAGACATGCTTTGTTAATCTAATATATAATTGCAGACAACTTTACCGAGAACAGAGTAGTTGATATGCTTGTTCAGCGTAAACGCAAACGTCATAGTGCCCCCACTTTAAATTTAGTAGGAATTCATCAAATAAAACAGTAGCACTAATTTGCAACACCTTTTGTAAAACCCTTGCAGGCCAAGGTACAGGAATTTCAAGAAAACCAAGGGCATGGTGCCCTATAATGCATCGCCAAGATAATTCACTCACCTACTTTCTAAGCCTTAAGAAATAAAATTTATTGAATAAGAGGGATTACGTACAAGATGGCCTAAGTTTTTGTCAAAAAAAAGTAACGGATATAGTGGATTAGGTTGTCAAAAAAGAGACATGCGAGAATTGAGCTAGGTGAGAGGCATTAGTAGTTTCAGATAATTTTACCTTATAGCGGGTTTTTGAAAAATCTATATATCTTTTTGTCACAAATTACCAAACCTTGTGGCCATTGCAGACTGTAAAAAAATCTTATACTATTTGTATTATATATTTTGTACTATGCCTCCTTTGCAGGCCTCATGTCTACTGTCACACTTTGGGAACTTTTGATCATCATTTCATCACTGTAACTAATGCTTCTTATATTCTGGTGTTTTGAAATTTCTCTATTCATATGTACATGGAAATGACTTGGAACTTATTCTGTATGTCTTACAATTGTTATGGGTGTATAACCATATTCATACTTCATATCATACTCTAAGTATGTGTTTTTGCATTCTCGGATCTCCTGATTCAATCCAGTTTAGGCAAGTCCCCGTTCGAAGAGGCAAGTTCGCTTCCTCGCACTTCTTTCTAAAGAGATTCGATTCGCTACTGGGTCAAAGATGAGTGGATTTTGACCGACCTAAGGGATCCTCTCCTTATCGGTCGAGTTACCACGACCTCTGCACTTTGATCAACTATTATCGTAAATAATAGGAGGACCCACTTGAAAGAGGTCCGATTGATCCCCCACTTGTTGATATTGTAGAGGATCACAATAAGGGTTATTCAGTTATCGAAACAAATAGTCTTGGGGCAAGTTTCTTTGAATTTAATTTTGCATAAACCGGGGATTTTGGGCGCTGTAGGAGTACCCGAGAAACCAGTACGAATATAACCTAAGGTCATTAATCGATAGCTCATTCTTAGCTTGATGTCAGGTACTCATTCCTCGAGAGGGGTAAGGAGAAGGAGATCTGTGGGGTAACTGAAAAAAGGCAAGGTTGATTGTGGCAGCGCAACTGATGATGGCGGCGTTGAAGGTGACTTACGACGGTTTAAGGTAAATGATGAGGACGTAGAGGAAAGGGAGAGAGCGAAAGATGATAAGGGAAAAGTAAAGTGGGGAAGGTGAAGTAGGAAGAGGATAGGGATGAGGAGTAGTATAAGGAGGAAAAGGAGACTAAAGAGGTAGACACATAGCAGGGTAAATGGTAGAAGGAGGGAAAGACGGTGGATGGGAATGGGCTTTCTGCTTGCTTTTATATTTTCACTGATGTAAGTTTCTAAACTAGAATATGATATGTGGATTCTTGCAGTGGAGGTGATAAAGAGGAGTGCTGCGAAGACGGTTCACAATTTGTTTGTTAGACTTCGGTATGTTATATTTGCGGGCTTTTATATTGCATTTTAAATCAACTTTGTTTTTATATATGTTCTGAAAGCAGAGGGAGGGAAAGAGGAGGAGACTAGAAAGGGTGCAAAGAAGGGCTTTTAGATTCCTCTACTTGGGTTTTATCTATATTGAGAAAGGGAGGAGGAGGAGAAGGAGGATGAGGGAGATTGTCTGAAGAAGGGTGGAAAGGTGGAAGAAGGGTGAAAAGGTGGAAGAGCGTTTGTGCTTGATTATGTCATAGTTGCCTTATATGTGGTGTACCCATTCATATCTTCTCCTTTGTACCATGGACCCAAACGTATATGGTGAGGAGCAAGGGTAATGGGAAGGACCGAGGAGAAGAGAGGGAGGGGGTGCCTGCTTGGTTTTGTTAGAGGGAACATCATGTGCTTGACTGTTATACATGCTTGACTATTATTATACTTGACCTAATTGGCCAGCATTTGCCCCTGATGTTTATTTCGAGTCTATGGAAAAGATCTGCCAAGCTCGATACATTAAATTCTGAGGTTACGAGTAGATGTATTGATATTTGATAAGGCTATAAGGAACCATGTTTAATAATATTAGTACTTAGTGACGTCAGATACAACTGCATTTCATCAAAAGTGTTGATTCCTTATCACTAAAGATAGTAAATTTCGCAATTCTTTGCTGAGTTTGTGACATACAAATTGCATGTTTTCCTAACATAATGCGTCTCTTTATGTGAAGTTAAAGTTCCCCCAGTCTGATGATAATTATTACAATTCTAATATGAGCGATTTATAGCAACAGAAAGAGTAGCTAGGACTAGAGTAACGCTAAGGACAATCGTGTTGTACATGAGAAAAGTAATAACGACGGCTCAAATTATTTATTAGAAAGTGCAGCTCACTATCTGGTCAGTAAAGTCCCTCTTTTGCTCATGACCTTTCTTATAGGCTCCAAGGATAATGAAATCATGTGTAGTCATTAGGGATCTGGGTATCTGTGTACTATCGATGAACCCAAGTAACCTAATATCATAATATGTGTTTGGTTTAGTTGCTTAGTGCGAGCTCTCCAACACCGTGTCCTAATTAGCGCTTGCTCTTTCTAAAAAAAACATCATACAGTGTTGTACAGTCTTATCCCAGATCATACGCTTGATAGCAGGATATTTTTTCCTTACAGTATTTCTATTTGGTTTTCATAGCATCTTTTAACCACACTGTCGCCTTATTTTTGGTTTGTGCACTTATATATTTCGCTTTGTTGGCAACATAATTTCTGGGGGTTGATGTATACGAGTCTTATTATAGGTGTGGGATCTGCTATTGATGCTGGAGTCTATATTCTTCTGGGCACAGTAGGGAGAGAACCCGCGGGACCAGACCTTGCCATTTCATTCATTACAGCTCAGATTACTGCTGGTTTTTCCGCTTTATGTCGTGGAGAGCTTGCTTCCCAGCCACCCGCTTTCCATCCGCAGGAAGTGCTTATTATTATTCCTTCATTTGTCTTGCAGAAAGGTGATAAATATTCTATTGATTTTAAAATAGTACCGTTTATCTCCATTTCACGTATATTATCCCCACAACTTGGCCTCAGTGACCATATAATGTTCACTTTGGCGTTAGTTCATGATAAGAGAAACATACACAACTACAAATCTTTACAAATAATATTATGAAAATAGTTAGTCTTGATGAATTAAACTTGACGCCAATTAACGAATAAAGTCAAATAAGGATAATAAGCTCGAGATGAAAATAGCACTTTCTATTTGAAAAATGGAAGTTGGCTGCTCCCAAATTTTTTTTCAAATTGTTTGACTAATGCATCATTTGTTTCCAATAACAATACAGCTAATAACAATTTTGTTCAAGTGACAGAATTGCTCAAGAGAAAATGCTCAAGAGAACTTCCAATACAGCTATTCGCTTCACATTCCACACAAGGCACACACAAACTGCTTGCCAAAATGTTGGAAATGAAATTACAGCACCTACCGAGAAGACGGTGAGTTTAGGAAGGTCAATTGTATGCAACATCACTCTTGTGTTTGCTTGACACACACAGGTCATTTCCGGGAGAATTATAATCAAAATAGCGAGTCTTTGACTTTACGAATGAAATTTAAGCAGTTCTCTAAAAGTGTGCTTTTCAACTTACATTTGTAAGTTAATAGTTTTTTCTTTAAATATGTAAACTACAGACTGGAAAAAAAGGAGTATATTTATGCTCCAAATGACATCAAACCTAAGGTATGAAGATAAGTTTGAAAGAAGCCACCTTGACGAGCAATAAAGACTTGCAGAAACAAGCTTACCTGAGGTATATCAGAGTCAGCTTGTGTTACTTTCTGTTCTGTTTGGCCCTTGTGTTTCTTGACATGTAATTTGCGATTGATTGTTATAATCATTTGCAGCATTAAATTTTGATTGATTGATTGTTTCTTGACATGTAACAAGCTGTATCATCTTTGCTTTTGGGACACTACAAAGCATTTGTGACTGATTTAGCTGTTGTGTTCTTGATACTGTAGTTTTGCTTAATTAGAACACTAAATTTCTTTTGTTTGGGTGGGTTAGAACATAAAAAGAGGCTGAATTCCTGAAACCCAATTTTGTGACCTATGTTGTTTTTTTATGCACTGTCTTCTTGAAATTACGGCATTGCTTCGCAAAAAAACAAACTACTTCTCTTTGGGTATATCAAGTCGAAGCAAAAGGCTGAACTCCTTAAAAGTGAAAGCCAGCTATCTAAATATTCAAGTAGTTTAAATGGGACAATAGACCCATTGTAGGTAAAAGCAAAGCTAATGCCATTATCTTTAGGTGACTCTTGAGGCAAGGAAGAAAGCTGCAGAAGCAAAGCCACGAGCAGACGATAGAAGGACTATGCATCAGCCATAGATGTATAGAGATAGTTACTTATATAGTAAGAAATGTCAACATTTTCCCTGATAACTTTGACAAATGAAATAGTTTTTCCATTTCAGTATCACCAATTGGTTTAAATCCACCATATTCTCACAAAATCTCATATCTTTTGGCAAACTCTTGCCTTTTAACACTTGTTTATAATAAGGATATACTTCTAATAGAATTTTCCTTTGGTTTTTTCCATAGAAATCATATTCCCAGGCATACATGTCAATAAAGATAACCCGAATGCATCAAGATCTAGCTAAATTTGAAATAGTATAGCCAATGTAGATGATAGATCTATACGTCGCTAATACAAACCCTTTTTTTGACTCTATATTTATGCTTGTAGTGTAGGCATGTATGGTAAAGCAGGAAAATAAGGCAGATGAAAGGCAAGGTGTAAGAGATTTCCCTATTTCGTAGTTTTGGTTGTATCTTGTACATGGAAGCAAAATTCGATCATTGGTTTTTGACCCTGCCCTAATAACTTCGCAATGACGATGAGTATTCTGTATACCCTCTCTCTAAATTCTTCAACACCCGGTTCTACACAAATCTCATTTAAGACGGAAGTATCCGTCTTAACCTTAAGACGGGTCAAATAACATACCATTTTCATATATAAGACAAGCTCAATGCTTAGATATTAGCAAAAAGGCTTGTCCTATTTATGCAAGTGGCATATCATTTGACCCGTTTTAACTTAAGACGAATATATTCGTCTTAAGAGAGACTTATTGCTATATCTAACTAAGAAAAATATTTATCCTCAATTAATATCCTTCAAATGCTGTTTTTGCTTTGAAGAAAGGGAATTATTTATTATGACATTGTCTCATATTTATTATACAAGACACACAATTAAAAATGTTTGGCTCAAGTTAATTTACACAAAAATACCATGTGACGTTCCCTGTTTTCATAATTTTTATTTTATTTATTGACGCACGATATGTTTGTCTCAGCGGTGATGCAGTTGGCAAGTGCAAGTATCTTGAGCAAATTAAAGTAGCTCCTCATTTCTTTCTGAACAACTCAGGGGAAAGATAGCCAGTGGGGCGTTGAGTTAGAAGAGAAACAGTAGGAACATTCTTGGATGGGTGTCCGTCAGTACAGAGAAAGATGGTAGTCCATGTGAGCTCCTCTAATATTGTTATTGAGCATTAGTTTCAACAACTCCTACTTTTTTTTTATCTTACATTGCCTTATGGGATAATCGTTTTTCAGCCTCGTTTAAAAAGTTCCAACTGGTTTACAAAAAATAAGACCGTTTTGTTGTGTTTTAAAGTGGGAATAAACCTATGTTATAGTGCTTAATATCAAATCTTGAAACCTGGTATACTGGTTCTTTTGTTTTGTCGATTGTTTGTGTTCATCTTGTTGATAGCTTTCGACGTAAACATATATCGTCAGTAGCCTTCCCACCTTAGCCATGTGCATTCAATACTTTGATGAATCTCCCTCTCCGTCTTTTGGTTTAGCCTTGTCTATCATCGCTTTCTTCAGATTCCTTCACTCTTCATTTTTGTCCACTTTTTCTACCATCCTTATCATGTCATTACTCTTAATTTGTCCCATGCTTTTTAATCTCATTTCATGTACACACATTTTCTACAACCATAATAACTTCCTCATTTCTCATTTTGTGAGCTTCATTTATTTCTTTTTCATTTTCATTCCCTTTACTTCCACTGATGGCTTTTTCCCCGTAAAGGTTGCTGGTGCTTTTGAAGTTGCGGAGTGTTCTCGTTGCGTCGTGCCCAACAAAGCAACGATACAGGTATCCTATCTATTTTCATTCACTATTTATCTTGTTTTACATAAAGAGTTAAGTTCATCCTCTATATCAGGGATGGGATTCATTCAACATTCATCTTTGCTAGGTCATTTGGTCATTCAGGTGTTTTGTTCATCTTGATTTATAGGTTGATGTATCAGAACACCTCAGCAAAGGAGACATGTATTCAGTATGGTGGCATGGGCAAGAGTTACTCGAAGAAAGCAAGATACCTACATTGTTAAAGTTATTTGGTTTTAGTGTGAAAGTGATGAACATTGAACATGCCACATTGACATCATCTCTATGACTATCGAGGGATCATCTTCTACTGCCAATTCGTTATTTATGGGGGAAAATTGTTCATTTTGTAAAATTTTAAGGTGTCCTATTTAACTTGCATAACTTGTTATGCTTAATTCTCCAATATCGTATATCAATTTGTCACATTTAACTCTTTAACTTGTATAAATTGCTCTGCTTATAGCTCATTATATTGTTATACTTCCAACTTACTTTTGCTTAGCATTTCGCCAAATTGGGTCACCGCGCCCGGTAGGGCGCGGTGAAACAACTAGTTATAATAAAAACGTTAAATTATACTCTAATGGAGCATATTAGTTAAATCGGAAACCTTTTTGGAGTACAATGAGTTTTGCTTAAGACGGGTCAAATGCTACCCATCTACTATATATCTACTATATACTAAAGCAGAAACATTTCGGTGTTTCTGATTGGCTGCATATATTAAGGAAAAACCGTGTCCCACATCTAAAGTAAAAGATTAATTACCTTCTCTCCTCACTCTTAATACTTCTGATTTATTTACTCTCTCTCCTCAATCTTAAGACCTCTAATTTAAATTATTTACAAATTTCATAATTATTTACATATTTAAATTAGTAGAAAATTAGTATATAGAGAACTCGACTGACAAAAAAAAACTAATAAAAGCAATAAGATGAAAATCATACTTGATTTATAAGACTGCAAATATCCTATCATTTAACAATTACAATATGGTAAAAGTATTTTATATTTTATATCATAAAAAGTAACAGAATTACAATTATGAACATCATCTTATATCATACATAAATTTCATAATTTTATTAAAATAAAATAAAAAAAATATTAGATATGATATTCCCTAATTTTTATAAAATAATTAATCATCAAATTTACGATGCATGTAACAAAATTGAATAGAATTTTTCAAAAAATATCACATAAACGAATTCAAAGTGAAAGAACACATAAAATAAAATAAAACAAGGACAAAGATTCAGCATATACCCGCATAAGTTCATCATTATAAATGCATAAACGAATTCCATGACATCATAATTTCTTTGAAAGAAATTAAAATAGTATAATTGATATATTATAGAGTATATATTAGATGAAGAAAATATAGAGTTCAAAACAAAAGATCACAGAAAATATAAAAGACCGACATGAGATATTTGAGATATAGAAAAAGATATATGTGTGTAGCAATTACTAACAAGGCAATTGGGGTTGAAGTGCTGAACTCATGGAAGTTTTAATTGGGGCTGTAAAATGAAATTGACTTGCAAAGTTGCATGACATATTGCACAGTTGCATGACACACATTAAACGAGTCATATATAAATGGATTGGTTAGAAAATGAGAATTTTTATATGTTATATAAATGGGCTGATTGTATATAGTCGGTCCAATGCATGTATAGGTAATTTAAACGGGTCATGTATCTAAGTGTCAATATAATTGAGTTAATTGTTTTATTATTGTATAATTACTCTATTAAAATTATATCCATTTTCATCTTAATTATGTTTGTTGTCGTAAAATGTATTTAACATGTAAATTAATTTCATTATCATACTTTGTAACATACTTTATATGTTAGTGAATACGGAGTAGTAGCTTAAATCATACGTATATCGAATATCTACTACAAGCTTATTTATATTACGTCATAGAATATTTTATCACGCTTCTTTATGTGCTTCTGTATCGATAAGAGCGCATGTTATTATGACCCGTGCATTGTTTGCACGGGTTTAAAACTAGTATTATTAATAAAGACAATTTTTTTGATATTCTTAAGCAACAAGTGTGGTGATTTTGTATATATTTCACCCGTTATTATAAAATTAAGACGAATACTTTCCGGAAAATTGATATTACGATGTTATTAGGCATATTGATGTCACTACGATGTTATTTGATTACCATATCTTTAGCCCATATTATATCATGTGTAATGTGCCCATTCATGTACCTATGTAAAAGGGTTTGCATAAAAAGGCTTTGCATAATGAATGAAACACACAACTTGCTTTCCAATATTCATAACATGGTCAGAGTCACTGTGAATCTGTGATTAATGTCACGGTTTCAAAAATTTTGGCGGCCCCATCACTCTTCAAACTTAATAGACATTCGAGTGAGGGTGTAATAAGAGATAAATATATTAGTTGAATCTCAATCATCGTCTTAAAGTTTTGATAGAGATGATTAATCTATTATGGTATCCGAGTGAACAAAACATCGAGATTCATTGTCTCTTTGTTCGCGATGCCATTGTAAAAGGATTGATCAGACATACGCATGTTCCCACACACGAGCAACTCACTGATATTTTTATAAAAGCCTTGGGTGAATGGGTGCGAAACAATTTCATTCTTGTCTCCGTAAGATGGGAAATTTTGATCTTCATGCTCGAACATGAGGGGGTATTAGGCATATCGTATATTTATGATATTATTACGATCTTATTTGATTACCATATCTTTGACCCATATTATATTGATAACTAGATTCCATGCCCGTGCGATGCACGAGTCTACGTTAATGTCATTTTTGTAAATAACAATTAACTTATAAAAATAAACTTTTGAAGTTTTAAGACTATAATAAAATATACTCCGTAATTTTTTTAAAAATAATATTGATATATTGATTCAACTTCTATTTTAAACATATGTAACAACCTTGTCGGGACTCAAGTTATATTTGATCTATATTATGACTTGAAAAATAATCCAAAGTACCTAAGAATTAAGCTTTCTAGGACAATGTTTAAGAAACTCAAAAGATTTTGGGTTAATCACCTCACCTTATGCTAATTGTTCGATATGGGGCAATTCTATTATTTATAGTTATTAGTATATTCACCACATATACATTATTTTTCAATGTGAGATATATATAACAAACTAAGAATTACACAAAGTATATGCAAATAATGTGAAATTCTACAATGTAATGATCATAGCATTTTTTTTACCACGAACCTAATTATATTATTTTCATAATTAATACAAAATTTTAAGAGCTCTCTAAAACAAGACTCTCTCCGTCTTAATCATTTGTTTGCCTTTGATTAAAATACTCTTAAAAAAAAAAGGCAAACAAATGACCGGGACGAAGGGAGTATTTGAGAGATTTAAACAACTTTGGGTTCATCTCTAAGTTTCAAGGACGGCTCTTATTTATAATCGCGTGATCATCCCAGCTTATGATATTTCTCCGATGTGGGACAATTCTTCTATTTATACATAGTATATTCACCACACTTACATTACTTTTCAATGTGAAACAAATAACATACTTAGTAGTTACCACTAAAATTGTTATATATGATACTTTCCTAAATTAATTTTGATGTTGTAAATTTCATTAAGGCGGAGATAATAATAAAAACTTTTAAGATCTTCGTAAGATAATACTTGAAAGATTCAAAAGATTTTGAGTGGATATCTAAGTTGAAAGATGGCTCATTTTCCCAATATTTTTTTGTGAAATGAATGTAAAAATTTTTTATATAAAAATTATAAACACCACTTGAATACTATAATATAGGAAATGTATATTGATAAATAAAATATTTTTCACTTTATTTTTTAATAATATTTTCCTAAATTAATTTTTGATGATGTAAGTTTCACTAATGTGGATACAAATTTTAAAGAGCTCTCTAAGACAATATTTAAGAAACTCAAAAGATTTTGGGTTGATATTTAAGTTCAATGATGAATCTTATTTATAATTATATAGGATCACCTCAGCTTATGATAATTTTCTGATGTGGGACAATATACTATTTATACGTAATATATTTACTACCACACGATCAAAATTATTACTTATATAATACTTTCCTAAATTTTCTAAATTAAGTTTGATGATGTAAATTTCACTATTGTGGAGTTAATAATACAAAATTTTAAACGTTCATTAAACTAATACTTAGAGACTAAAATAACTTCTATTTATAATCATACTTAGTATATATATTTTCCAAAAATACATTATTTTTCAATGTGGTACTAATAACATATTAAGTAGTTTATCATCAAAATTATTATTTATGATAATTTTCTAAATTATTTTTTTATAATGTAAATTTAACTATCGTGATTATTATAATTCCATTTTGTTAAGAGCTCTCCAAAACAATAATTAAGAGACTTAAATAATTGTGGGTTTATACCTAAGTTCAAGGATGACTCATATTTATAATCATAGGATCACCTTATGTAATAAAATTTTTCAATGTGGGACAATTTACAATTTGTAAGTAATATATTCACCACACATACATTATTCTTCAATGTGGGACTAATAATAAACTAAGTAGTACACCATCTTTTTTCATATAATATTTATTTCTTAACTGTTACTAAACTGTTATATTAATATTACACTACAACGATATCTCGGGAAACTGACGGTTTTCCTGACGGAAAAAAAATTTCGTCAGTCATTTTTAATCACTGACGGACTACTGACGGAATACTGACGGAAAAAATAAAACTGACGGATTATCCGTCAGTAACCGTCAGTACAAAATGGCGCGTTGACTAAGTCAAAGGCGGCAAAATTCACTTACGGGTACTGACGGAATTTCCGTCAGTATAAACTGCTACTGACGGAAATTCCGTCAGTACTTTTCCATTATACTGACGGAATTTCCGTCAGTAGCTAATAATAATGCAGTCAAACAGTACCCAGTCAAACATAGTTTCTGACGGAAATTCCGTTAGAAAGGTATTCGAAATCTCGGGAAACTGACGGATTCCTGACGGAATTTCCGCCAGAAATCTTCTGTTTATGTTGAAATCGCACGAAGAAGTCCGTCATTCTTCCATTCATATTTTCCCCAAAACCTAACTACCAAATCAATTAAATCCCCATTTCCGACCACCGGCTACCTTACTACCACCGTCTACCTTCCTCCGGCTACCACTTTCCGACCACCACATCCTTGATAAGTTTAATTAACTATTTCATTCTCTCTCTTTTCTCCTTTTGTTAATTTATATGTGGCTTATTATTTGTTTGTTGTAGATCCGATGACCACCACTAGCTACCTCCGACCGTCGACCACCACTAGCTACTTGTCGCCGCCGCATCTTGTCGGAAAGTGTTTGTTTATTTTCATCCTTAGGTAATATATTTACCTTTATTTTAATTTCGCCCTCCGTCTTAATCATTTGTTTGTCTTTAATTGACGTAGGATAGTAGCCATTATTTTTTTTGTTAATGAAATTTTTGTTGTTAATTTAATTTCGCCTTCCGTCTTAATTATTTGTTTGTCTTTAATTGACGTAGGATAGTAGCCATTATTGTTTTTGATAATGAAATTTTGGTTGTTGTTAATATAATTTCGCCCTGCGTCTTAATCATTTGATAATAAAATTTTTGTTGTTGTTAGTAGCTAGTTATTACATGTGTTTTGTATGTCCAAATTATTACATGTGTTGATATTGACTTAGTACCCGTTCAAGAATTACTCGTTAGAAGTAATTTTTGAATAGTCCCCGTTATGGGACTGTCTTTCTACGTTTCAAGTCACTTAGGTAGTAAACACATAACTTGTAATTTATTAATGAGGAAAGAGTTCGGTAACAATTCCTTTAATGTTTTCTGAATGCATATGTTGAATAAATATTTATTCAACATTGTGTATTTAGAAAACAAAGGGGAATTGCTGCCGAAATTTTTCCTCATTAATAAATTACAAGTGGTGTTTGCTAGTGACTTGAAACGTAGATTGATGGGTTTAGGTTGGAGTGATAAGGACCCAATTGAAGAAAATTAATTTTACTTGTTGATGAGAATTATATACTCCCTCCGATTTTGAGTGTTCTTCCCCTATATCTAATATATGTGAGGAGTATTATATTGAAAGGGGAAGAACACTCAAAATAGGAGGGAGTATATGTTTAATAAATGTTTAATTTACTATGTGTGATTATTGATTATCATTGTTGTTAATTTCTGATAATTTATTTATATAACATATATATATTTAAATGTAGATACATAATAACATGAAAAGATTAGAACGACGGTGGATGTATGAAAGATTAGACGAAAAAAAGAAACCCAAGCTGATATTTGCAAATGGGGTGAAAGAGTTTATTGAATTCGCGGAACAATATAGTGAGTTTAAGGATTTAGGCGGTGAAATGAGGTGTCCATGTAAGAAATGCGATAACTTAGCTTTTAAATCGAAAAGGGAGGTTCAAAATCATCTATGGTCGAATGGTTTTACTAATAATTATTATGTATGGAAGTATCACGGTGAGAAACTGGCTAGCGAAGAGAGTTCAAGTAGTATCGTAGTTAGTGAGAATCCTTACCGGGAGTTGGTTGAAGATGCATTACGTGATAATGTTGAGCAAATAATGGAGGCTCGACTTAATCCCGACGACCTTAGCGATAAAGAAGTTCGTTATCCCCCACATCCCCAAGCTTCAGCCTTTTATAAAATGTTAAATAAAGCCGAACAACCAGTGTATGAGGGAAGTAGTATGAGTTTGTTGCAAGCGGCTGCTAGGTTGGTAGCACTCAAATGTGAGGACAACTTATCTCTTAGATGCGCCAATGGTTTTATGTCGTTAATTAGTGACATTATTCCAAAAAATAATCAAATGACGCGCAATTTTCAAGATATTAAGAATTTGGTTAAGGGACTCCAACTATCTCATGTGAAAATCGATGCATGTCCTACCGGTTGCATGCTTTTTTGGGAAGAAAATGCCGATCTTGAGGAATGTACCAAATGTCATGCCTCTCGGTATAAAGGTAAAAAGAATTTAAGTGGTCGGAAGCGAATACCTTGTAAACCACTGACTTATTTCCCGCTTGCGCCAAGGTTACAACGACTATTTGCAACTAAACACATAGCAGGTGAGATGAGTTGGCACCATAAAAACTCTCGAGTAAGAGAAAGAGGGACAATGGCACACCCAAGTGATGGAGAGGCGTGGAAACATTTCGATAGAGAGCATCCAGAATTTGCAAGTGAGCCTCGGAATGTTCGCCTAGGTTTGTGTACAGATGGATTTTCACCTTATGGTCAATTCGGGAAGTCTTACTCGTGTTGGCCCGTGATTGTAACCCCGTACAACTTACCCCCTTGATTATGCATGAAGAGGCAATTTATGTTCTTATCTATGATCGTTGCAGGTCCTAATAACCCTAAAGCAAAATTGGATGTCTACCTCCAACCGTTGATCAAAGAGTTGAAAGAACTTTGGGAAACCGGTGTGGATACCTATGATGTCTCTAAGAAACGTAACTTTCAATTAAAAGTGGCATTACTATGGACGATCAATGATTTTCCAGCATATGGCATGCTTTCCGGTTGGTCCACAGCCGGATACCGTGCTTGTCCTTATTGTCTTCAAACAGATCCTAAATCCTTTTTTCTGAAACATAGTCGAAAGGTTTGTTGGTTCGATTGTCATCGTACTTTCTTGAAATATGATCATCCTTTCCGCAACAATTGTAAGCATTTTCTAAAGAATAGGAAAACTGAGGATACCACAGTTGCAATCAAATTAACCGGTGCTGAAGTCTGGGATTCGGTAAAAGTTTTACCAAAAGTTGCCGAGTCTTCTGCTGAGGAAATGAATAGATTGAAAGACGACAAAACTGAAGGTTGGTGGAAACAAAGCATATTCTGGGAATTCCCTTATTGGAAGACATTGTTGATTCGACACAACTTAGATGTTATGCACATTGAGAAAAACTTTTTTGAACAGCTTATCAACACGGTGATGAATGTAACAAAGAAAACTTCGTTTGGCCCTAAGGGTAAAACTGACTTTCTTGAGTATTGCTTGAAACGACCCATATCATCTAGGTTTGTTTTAGAGACAGCGGAGAAGAAGGCTCTATGCGAATGGGTTGCTAGTTTGAAATTCCCGGATGGTTATGCTTCAGATTTGAGTCGGTGTGTTGACCATAGAAATTTGGTGTTACATTCCATGAAAAGTCATGATTGTCATGTCTTTATGGAACGGTTACTTCCTGTTGCATTGAAACATTTACTCCCGACGAATTCTTGGAATGCTATAACTGAGATAAGCCAATTTTTTAGAGACTTGTGTACTTCTACGATTAAAATTGATTCCATGGAACATCTAGAGTTAAGAATTGCGGAGATATTATGCAAGTTAGAAATGATCTTTCCCCCTTCTTTCTTCAATTCCATGGAGCATTTACCTATTCACTTACCTTATGAAGCGAAAGTTGGAGGACCTGTCCAATATCGATGGATGTATCCATTTGAGAGGTTCCTTAATCATTTGAAAAAGAAGGTTGGCAACAAAGCTCGGGTCGAGGGTTCCATATGCAACGCTTTTTTGTTAGAGGAAATTTCTAATTTTTGTTCCCTATATTTTGAAGATCACATTGACACAAAAGCGAAGGACTTGGAGGTTGGTGTGAATTCCGATAACCAACTAGATTCAAATATACCCGAGTTGTTCAATGATGACTTGGGAAATACTACCGGGAAATGTATAACGAGGTACTTAAATGAAAAAGAGTTTGAAGAAGCTCATTTTTATGTGCTAAGAAACTGTGGGCAATTTTTAGAGACTTATGAAAAGTAAGTTGTTGATTCATTATTACACAAATAACTTTTCGTAATAAAATTAATTCATTATAGTTTAAACGTACATTACTAATTAAAACATGTCTTGATGTCACGTCTTATTATTAGGGAATTCGAGACGTACATCAAACTCACATATCCTGATGTCACGTCTTATGATGATGTTTGGAGCAAACATGACAAAAGTTTTTCGAAATGGTTGGGAAATCAAGTAAGATCACATTTCAATTTCTTATTAACTAATAATTAATATTGAGAATATAACATCTTAACATAATTAATATATTATTTTATTGATATATATATATAGGCTTATAGATTGAAGGATCCTTTAATAATAGCTCTAGCAGGGGGTCCAAGTAACTAGGTGAGGACATGGAGAAGATATTCTATCAATGGCTATAAATTTCGTGCTTTTAAGGAGGGAGTTGATGGTCCGAAAGCTACTATAAGCAATGGGGTTTGTGTGAGTTATACTGAAGGGTTGGACTACTACGGAACCCTTAATGAAGTAGTTGAGCTTTCTTATTATACCGAGCACAGAATTTATAAAGCCATATTGTTTAAATGTGATTGGTTTGATAATTCCCCACAAGGAGTTAGTATCCATAAGGTATACGGACTTGTCGATGTAAACTTAAAAAAGAAACTTCGTGGACATTACCCATTCGTGGCAGCTTTTCAAGTGGATCAAGTGTGTTATGCTCCTTATCCGACCACTAAGAAAGATAATCAAAGGTCCGCGGTTTTTAAAATCAAGGCACGATCGCATGTTGATACTTCTGTTGACGAAATTGTCTTCCAAGAAGATGTGGTTGTCAATAGTCAGTCAATTTCACCAATTTTGGTGGAAGAAACACAAAGTGAGGATGAATATGAAGTGGTTGTTGAAAGGGGTGAAGGGGAGTATGACAAGGACATCGGTGATGAAGAAAAAGAAAAAGATGATGAAGATGAAGAAATTCAACTAGTACAAAATGAGGAAGATGAGGAAGAAGTCGGAATACTTTTTTCAGATGATGAAAGTTTGTTGATTTGTAGTGATAGTGATAGTGAGGGTCACTAGTTAATTGTAATCTATTTGTCAAAATACAATTATAATCAAATTTGAAACTTTGCATTGTAATTCAAAAAGTTTGCTCACGGTTTTTATATATTGAACTACCTAACAATTTCCATTGTATATAGCTTTTACTTATGGCAGGTGGGTCGTTTATCAGACGAATCATAGGTAGCACTAGTCGTTCTCGTCGTGCTGATGATGAGCGGAACGAGGAGGATGCTGGAGCAGGAGCAGGAGCAGGAGCAGGAGCAGGAGCAAGAGCAGGTGGCGATCCCGACGACACAGCAGGAGAGTAACCGGATTATTCTGTCTCGCAATCCTGACATAGGCCAGTGGTAAGTGTCTAATTAATATATAGAATACTTTTATTATCGCAAACTTTATTTTATTATCACTTTTACGCTAACTTTTATTATCTTTTATTATCGCGTTCGTTCTAATATGTATCTTTTTCAGGTGGGACGACAAGCCGATCAAGCAATACGTTACTTGGTCTTTTATTCGTACCATAGGCCGAGAATACTTCACCAAATGGAGTGAAGCGAGCCACTACCAGCGTAGGCGGATGTGGGATTACTTTCAGGTATATTTTATTACGGTTGTATCTATTACTAAAAAGTAATTGTTTTCATTCAAAAAGTGTAGTTATACAATTTCAGCAATTACTAACAAGTTGTTTATGATGAAATAGAATCATGTGAACTCGGTCGATCCGAACTACGACCCGAAGCCCGACTGGCAGAAACAGGTCACGAGGCGGATTATCTCACTTGTTAATGGCTGCAAGTATAACAAAAATAGGCCGAATTGGGTGCCTGAAAGTTGGTGGGAAAACATTAGAAATAGGCCCGAAAGCGATCCCGAATTCGCCAAGAAGTCTAACATAAACAAGGCTAATAGACGGCCAGGTGGCGAGAAAGCGGTGGGCATCCATACTCTAGGCCGGAAGAGTTGTTCCGATGCGTTTAAAGAATTGGTAAGTCCTTTATTTTTTACTTCACATACAATTTGCCTACTAATTATGAAGGATTAATATTGCCGATATATCACTTAATGTTTTTATAATACTTTCAGGTTGATCCTACGCCGTATAAGTTGTTTGAGAAAAAAAAAAGAACAAGAAGGGCGAGTGGGTTAACCCTAGAGCTGCTAAGACAAACGTAAGTTTGTTTAATAATTACTAAGGAGTTTTTTTTATATCCAATTTTAATACTTTTTATTAGTTTCGTTTTGTTTTGATTTCTTAATGTTTTTAATTATATAATTTCTTTTTTGTGGGTTCAGGAAGCTTACACCGAGGAGATGAGTCAGCGAACGCCAACTGGCGAGACCCCAGACGAATTCCGTGCATACTATAAAGCGGCAGACGGATTCGATAAGAAGTCGAGGCTCTTCGGGATAGGAGACAAGGGGAAACAAGTGTGTTATGATCCACCATGCAACAAAAGTGCACGCGCATCTTTCTCCTACAATCCTACAGATTACACTCGATTCGCAAGTGAGAATACTCAAATGAAGGAGCAATTGAATGCACTTGCGAATGAACGAGAACATGAGAGAGCTGTCCGACTTGCCCTTGAAGCACAAGTACGGGCCAATCAACAACAAATGGATCACCAAGCCGCGCAAATGGCTGCCATGCAAGCGGCTATGATGAGATTTCTTCCCCCGAAGTTGTGCAACAACTTCCCTCCTCCACGTCCAACAGATGACAACGCGGACGACGGGCACGGTTTTGGAGGAGCTCCCGTTACCCCCTTCGGTTAGTAATTTATCATCTACCTAAGTTAGGGAACCCGTTGAATTTGTAAGCTTGTAAAAACAAAGTTGTATGAATTTGTTTAACATTTTATGTAATGAATTTTTTTCCATTTTCCATCGATCTTTCCCTTTATTTTTATTGCCTTTTGTTGATTCCCGACCATGCGGTCTATGTGAGTATGAATTACCGCTTTGCGGTGAACGTATGTATTTTCTGTATTGCAGGTTTTGTTGAAATTTTCACCGTTTAAAACAATGCAAAAAACTCATTGTGGCTGGACAGCAGGCTGCTGTATCCAGCCACTACTCTATTAAGTACTGACGGAAATTCCGTCAGTAAAGTCAAGATTGACTTGACTTACTGACGGAAATTCCGTCAGTATAGTCAAGATAATCTTGACTTTCCTGACGGAATTTCCGTCAGTAAGTCAAGTCAAGATTGACTTTACTGACGGAATTTCCGTCAGTAAGTCAAGTCAATCTTGACTTTACTGACGGAATTTCCGTCAGTACAGTCAAGTCAATCTTGACTTTACTGACTGACGAAACTTCCGTCAGTATGCCGTCAGGAGTTCAATTACTGACGGAAATTCCGTCAGAAGTCTTTTTTCGTTACCAGTTGAAGTGACGCGCGTTACTGACGGAAATTCCGTCAGTAATTGAAATTACTGACGGATTTTCGGTGTTACTGACGGATTTTGTCCGTCAGTTTCCCGAGTTCGTTTTGTAGTGTTAGAATAATAAAAAAATATTTTAAATGTCATTTATTAAATTTTTAAATTCATTTATTAACATAACAATATCAAAAAATAGTTTAAAATCCCGTGCGATGATCATATTTATGATGACTCCACCTTATGATAATTTTTTAATGTGGGACAAATTTTAATATTTATACGTAGTATATATTCATGGGTCACCATACATACATTGTTTTTTTTCAATGTGGGACAAATAACACATTAATTTATTTACCATCAAAATTATTATTTATGATACTTTTCTAAATTAATTTTTAATGATGTAAATTTCACTATAGTGAAAATTATAATACAAATTTTAAGAGTTTTGTACGACAATATGTAAGTGGCTCAAAAGATTTTGGGTTGAAACTTTAGTTCCAAATATGATTCCTATTTGTAATCATAAGATCATCCACCTTATGATAATTTTCTGATGTGAGACAATTCTATTATTTATAGGTAATATATTCACCACACCTACATTATTTTTCAATGTATGACAAATAATATACTAAAAATTACACCAAGTATGTGCAAATAATATGAGTTTCTATACTTTGCATGGGTTTTTTTCACCGCGAATCTAATTATATTATCTTCATAATTTTTTTTTACAATACTTACATTTTTCAATAATAACTTTTAACATTAATTTTCGATGATGTAAATTTAACAATTGTAAAGATAATAATAGACAAACTTTTAAGAAATCTCTAAGACAATACTTACTTAAAAGATTTTAGTTTGTTATAAGGTACAAGAATGATTCCTATATTTAATCATAGGATCACCCACCTTATATTAATTTTATGATGTGGGATAATTTTACTATTTATACATAGTATATTCATCACATTTACAAACTTTTAAGAGATTTCTAAGACAATATTTAAGAGATTCAAAATTTTTGGGTTGATACATAAGGTTTAAGGATGATTTCTATTTATAATCATAGGATTACCCACTTTATTATTTTTCCAATGTGGGACAATTCTACTATTTATATGTAATATTTTTACCACATCAGCATTATTTTCCAATGTGGGACAAATAATAGTTATGAATTTAATTTTTATTTATAGAGTTTCTAAAAAGTTGAAAAGTTGAAAAGTTGATAATATTATTAGGAAAATAATTAATTTAAAAAATATAATCAAAATCTAAGAGTTCAACCATAACTTGGAAAGTATATATGTATGATTATAATGTTGAAAAGTTAATAATATTATTAGGGAAATAATTAATTTAAAAAATATAATCAAAATCTAATAGTTCAACCATAACTTGGAAAGTATATGTATGAGTTTAATTTTTATTTTAAGAATTCCTATAAAGGTGGAGTCACTCACGTGCCTCGAAAAAAGCCTCTTTTATATATATATATATATATATATATATATAGATTTGGGATCCCATGAGAACCTCCATGATAATGAGAACTGTGAGAACCACTCACAGCCCTTAGATCTAATAATATTAGACGCTCAAGATTAGTCAGTTAAACTAACATTTATTCACTCTTTACTCTTCCCCCTTCAAACCGTCACAATCAATTTTTCTATTATAAACTTCCCCTCTCTCTCTCTCCTCACTCTCATTCTCACTGTCACTCTCGGTTTCTCTTCAAACTTCTTCTTCGTATCTTCATCCGCCATTGTTGTTATTTAAGTTTCTTCTCTTCTTCGTTCGTTCTTCTTCAGTCCGCCAATTTCAAGACTTTCTCTCTTCGATCATCTTCTTCTTCTCAAGTTCATCATGTCTTTTACCTGCAACGATCAACCGCCATTGCTGTAATTTTGAGCATATTACTCCGCCAATTTCAATAGTTTTCTCGTTTAAGTTTAGGTAATTCCTTATTTACTACTATTTCTTTGCTATTACTCAATTTTTACTTTTGTTGTGCTTCAAATTAGTTCAATTTCTGTTTTAGAAATGCGTTATTAAATCTGATTTCTTTTGTTTTTGTTGTTTTCAACTGTTGCATGTATGTTTAATCAAGTTTTCCTATATTCAATTTAGTATATTATCATCCGATTTCTGATTATTTTGTTTACAATCCTAACCCTAATTTTGTGTTATACGGCTATTATTGACGATTCATTCTGATTTCTTTTGTTTTTTGTTGCTTTTGTTTTTTGTTGTTTTCAACTGTTTCATGTATGTTTAATTATGTTTTCCTATATTCAATTTAGTATTTTATCAATTTCTGATTATTTTGTTTGCAATCCTAACCCTAATTTTGTGTTATACGACTATTATTGCTGATTCATTTTCAATACAATTGATTCCTCTACGTTCGACTTAATTCTTTGTTTCTACATCCATTTGTTTATTTTGTTGCTTTACTTCTTTTTGCTTCCTCAATATGGTACTCCTACTTACGGAATCAATGACTCTCTAGATAAGATGTAGCTTTTTAGGAGCCTATCTAACTATGTATGTTGTTTTCTAACTTTGCCCCTTTCAACCTAGGTCTAATATGGACAATCATTGCTTGGGGTGGGTAATTAATCTTGAGGATGAAGATAGACAACAGTTCATTCATAATTATGTAACCGCAAAAAAAGAAAGTGTTAGTTGGACATTTGAAGGTCATGAAGTTCAGTTCGATTGTAGGCGTAGTCAAGCACAAAGTGTTGTTCTTGATGATCAAGATATCATGGAAACAATTTTCAGTAAAGTTGATAGTCAGTTTGACAAGGCAAACATGGCCGTTGTCTGTAAAAAATGGTCTCAACTGTTCCTTTTTCATGTTGACGCACCTCTTGTTGATGCGGCATACAGAGCCAACTTGCGAATTAATGATGTTAATGGCGTTCGGATAGTTCGTAGGGGTTATAGAATAATTTCCCAAAGGTGTAAATGTTACCTGACACAGAATATGGCAGCTAGGTTTCTATTGCATGTTTACCAATACCGAAATCCATTGCAAAGAGCACATATTAGGGAGGTTACTGATGTCAATGTTCGAGAAATTAATGATGCGCTCCTCGATATGCCACTCTGGACATTCCATACAGCATATCTAGTTGCAAGACAATTACTAGTTCGTAGAAGTTTAACTTAGATTAGGTTATGTAAATTCTAGATAGCCCAAGTTTATATTTTACAAATGTAATGTACTTGGCTTGGTGCTTTATTCTGATGCGGTTTTAAAGTTGTCTTTTTGCCAACCTTTTGTATTATGTATAATTATAATGGTTTGTAATTTGTATAATTAAGACTTATGTAATGGTTTGTACTTTGAAGTAATGTTAGAATCATTTTGCCTCAATTTCTGTCCTACTTTCTACATGATATTTGTATAGCCATATGTGTTTTTACATTCATAAAATATCTCTCAAATCATTGACAGATAGATAGATATGGGACGAAAAAATGTCGCACAAAAGACAAAACCACCAGCTAAAAAACCTGTCTCAATGCATTCTTTTTATTCAACCAAACCAAAAGATGATGAAGAATTAATAGGCAAGGCATCTAATTCAAGTAAGCTGTCTCAACTGATCTTATCTTTTGCATATGCATGGAATTACTTTATATGTACATTAAACAATCGTGTACATGCATAAAATATGTACAACCACGATATCGCGTACAAGTATGCTACGTAACATTGCGGCTGCTAGTGTAATCCAGCCCTACTTAAAGGTTATCATTCCCCTAGTTTTAATCTCGTCCCCTCGGAAAAGGGTTCACTCTTCCCCCTCTAGGGTGTCTTTAGGTCTCGCGGCCGTTCAAATAAGGATAAGGGAAAGGGTTTAGGGTTGGATTAGGCAGGACCGCTTCGCGGACCCGCCTAATCCAACCCTAAACCCTTTCCCGTCCTACTTAAAGGTTATCATTCCCCTAGTTATAATCTCGTCCCCTCGGAAAAGGGTTCACTCTTCCCCCTCTAGGGTGTCTTTAGGTCTCGCGGCCGTTCGAATAAGGATAAGGGAAAAGGTTTAGGGTTGGATTAGGCGGGTCCGCGACGCGGTCCTGCCTAATCCAACCCTAAACCCTTTCCCGTCCTACTTTTAGGTTACCATTCCCCTAGTTTTAATCCCGTCCCCTCGGAAAAGGGTTCACTCTTCCCCCTCTAGGGTGTCTTTAGGTCTCCCGGCCGTTCGAATAAGGATAAGGGAAAGGGTTTAGGGTTGGATTAGGCAGGTTCGTGAAGCGGTCCTGCCTAATTCAACCCTAAACCCTTTCCCGTCCTACTTTTAGGTTACCATTCCCCTTGTTTTAATCCCGTCCCCTCGGAAAAGGGTTCACTCTTCCCCCTCTAGGGTGTCTTTAGGTCTCGCGGCCGTTCGAATAAGGATAAGGGAAAGGGTTTAGGGCCTAATCCAACCCTAAACCCTTTCCCGTCCTACTTTTAGGTAACCCTTCCCCTAGTTTCAATCCCGTCCCCTCGAAAAAGGATTCACTCTTCCCCCTCTAGGATATGTTTAGGTCTCGCGGCCGTTCGAATAAGGATAAGGGAAAGGGTTTAAGGTTGGATTAGGTGGGTCCGTGAAGCGGTTCTGCCTAATCCAACCCTAAAAACATTCCCGTCCTACTTTTAGGTAACCATTCCCATAGTTTTAATCCCGTCCCCTCGGAAAAGGGTTCACTCTTCCCCCTCTAGGGTGTCTTTAGGTCTCGCGGCCGTTCGAATAAGGATAAGGGAAAGGGTTTAGGGTTGGATTAAGCGGGTCCGCGAAGCGGTCCTGCCTAATCCAACCCTAAACCCTTTCCTGTCCTACTTTTAGGTAACCATTCCCCTAGTTTTAATCTCGTCCCCTCGAAAAAGGGTTCACTCTTCCCCCTCTAGGGTATCTTTAGGTCTCGCGGCCGTTTGAATAAGGATAAGGGTTTAGGGTTGGATTAGGCGGGTCCGCGAAGCGGTCCTGCCTAATCCAACCCTAGACCATTTCCCGTCCTACTTTTAGGTTACCATTCCTCTAGTTTTAATCCCGTCCCCTCGGAAAAGGGTTCACTCTTCCCCCTCTAGGGTGTCTTTAGGTCTCGCGGCCGTTCGAATAAGGATAAGGGAAAGGGTTTAGGGTTGGATTAGGCGGGTCCGCGAAGCGGTCCTGCCTAATCCAACCCTAAACCCTTTCCCGTCCTAAACCCTTTCCGCGAAGCGGTCTAGCCTCTTACATGCATCAAAAACCAACATATGTGCATTAAACTACCGTGTACATGCATGAAAAAGCAATATATGTGCATTAAACATTCTCATACCTGCATACAATTTGTGAATGATTAGACCACCTAGGTTATACATTTTCATCAATTTGTAACATTATGTTATTAATTATGAAGCTAATAACTGTTCTTAAATTTTACCAGATAATATGGAAAAGGAAACTCCTACAGCCGAAAAAGTTGTGCAATGTCGAAGGAGTACTCGTAAGAAGCCTAATGATAAAGGCGAAGATGCAAGTCCAAGTAAGAATCAACCTAACAAAAAAAGCATTATATGTGCATTAAACTACCGTTTCCCGTTCTAATTTTACGATACCACTCCCCTAGTGTTAATCCTGTTCGATATAGTTTGTCTCAAAAATAATAGTAAATAATGGCAATAGGCATCTAGCCTCTTACATGCATCAAAAACCAACATATGTGCATTAAACTACCGTGTACATGCATGAAAAAGCAATATATGTGCATAAAACATTCTCATACCTGCATACAATTTGTGAATGATTAGACCACCTAGGTTATACATTTTCATCAATTTGTAACATTATGTTATTAATTATGAAGCTAATAACTGTTCTTAAATGTTACAAGATAATATGGAAAATGAAACTCCTACAGCCGAAAAAGTTGTGCAATGTCGAAGGAGTCCTCGTAAGAAGCCTAATGATAAAGGCGAAGATGCAAGTCCAAGTAAGAATCAACCTAACAAAAAAAGGAAGCCTAATGACGAAGGTGAAGGAACCTCAAGTGCGAACAAAGCTACGAAAAGAAGGAAACGTAATAATGACTATAAGACTCTACTTACGAGGATGAGTCCTTCAATGATAACTAATCTGATCAAGTTGAACCCATCTGAGAAGCAAATTGAAGCCATTCAGAGCATGGGTTTTGGGGGTTTGCTCAAGCTTCAAACAGAAGAAATCAATGGTCATTTAGCACGATGGATTGTAGAGTCATTCAATCCTTTTGATTGTTCGTTGATGAATGGGAAATTAGATATAACAGATGAGGATGTCTACTTGGCAACTGGAATTCCGATGGGTCCATTAGACATCGTTCAAGTTGGGAGGTACTCCAAAGAGGAGGCTTATTTAGAGGTTGTGAAGAGATTTAAAGGGCAGTTTAGCACCTCAAATATTACCAAAAAGCTTGTACTAGAGAAGATGATGGAGCAGCGGGATGGTGGAGACGATTTCAAGAGAAACTTTCTTTTGTATATCGTTTCAACTCTGTTGATGGGTGTGATTGGTGATGCTCCTAGCACTCGCATATTAAGTTGCTTGGGTGATCTCTCCGATGTTCCTAATTTCAATTGGTGCAAATTTGCAAGGGATCAAATGATGGACAATGTTATTTCATGGAAAGAGGCAGTGGTTAGTGATCCTAATACGTACTTTAAGGGACCTATTCTGATTTTTACCTTTATCTACTTGGATAGAGTAGTTTTTAAGTCCCGATTGGTATCTCGATCTTTTCCTTTGTTGGCTAATTGGTCTGACAAAAATATCAGAGAGAGGGTGAAGTTGGAGAAACATGAGGGGAAGGGTTTCGGAAAGGGGCGCGTAGTAGACAGATTTGTTTATCATTCTGAAACTGTCCATGAAACGGAGGAGAAACACCGGCCTGATAATGCAACAAAAGATAAGGTTGACGGTAATGAAGAAGGTTGTCCACTTGAAGAGAAAAAAAAATGCGTTAATATTTTAGCGGGGTCTGCTGTTCATTTTGCAGACAGTTATGATGCATTATCCAAGGCAATTCGGCAAGCTAAATCCAAGGTTCCCAGTTTAGTCGCCGTTTCCCAAATGCAATCTTTGGCTGATTCGTTGTTTGAAGGGTTCTCCTTGTCTCAGCAGAGTAGAGAATCTGAGAGGGAGGGGGATAGGGAGGGTGCTGCTGGCGTGGGTGGTTCTGCAAGTGGTGATAAAGTGGAGGTAGATCAGAGGATGGAGGAGGATAAAGTTCAGCAAGACGAAGATAAAGTTGAACCTGAAACGGAGGAGGAGAAGAAGAAGGATGAGGTATATGGGGATGATGATTTTCTTGATAATCCCTCTGTCTTAGCTGAACTAGAAACTGTTCTTAATAATGCCTACAACCATGTTGGTAAGGTGTTTAAAGAGCATGGTGATAATCTTGGCAAAGAAAAGATGGACAAAGATCTTATGGAAGGACCCTCTTTTAGTCTTTTTACTGGTGATGACGCGCCATACACATCTCAAGAGTTCCGTGACTCACTGAAGTTTCATTATTTTAAGGCTCCTCATGCGGGCGTTCCCCATCCAAGCACGTCAGCTACACCTTTCATTTCATCCCCTTTAGTAGTTCAGTGCCCTGTATCGCCAATAGTTATCCCGTCCCAACCATCGCCAATAATTATCCCGTCCCAACCATCACCAATAGTTATCTCGTCTCAACTGTCATTGGATCAATCGCCAATTATGCCTTCTTCTCCCCTTGTACAAGTGTCCCCAATTGCCCCCTCAAAACATGCCATGGAGACCCGGCAACCTAAGAGGGTGCTGTCAAAGAGGAATGTTGAGGTAGCTGATGTTTACCGTTCACCTTTCTTCATACGAAACGTGGATGTGTTGCGTGACTTGAGTCAGTCTGAGAAAGAGATTGGAGACTATGCATTTGCATGTGACTTAGACGAAGGGTATGTATTAGTCTACTACATCTCTTCATTTTTCATTGTATTCGATAAATGTATTATATTTTCTATTTATAACACTAATGTTTCCTTTTTTATACATGTTTAGCGAGGTTCTGTTCAGCCATACGGGCAAGAGTCTTACACGACGTGATTTAAAGACCTTGTTACTTGGTAGTAAAGTTCACAGCAATGTCATCAGTTTGTGGTGTGATTATCTGAATGACCAAAACAGATTAAGATCTCGTACATCCCGTTGCCGTCTATTTTTCACCGAAGAAACTGATGTAGGTTTTTTATTTAATTTTGTTACAGCGTCAGTTATCAAATTGTAGCTTTTGTATTCTCTAATACATCACCTAATTTAATCTACAGATTAATTCATTGGACGTCAACTTTGAAGAAGTGAAGTTGGTAATTCCTTGAAGATTTAAATTTTTTTAAAATGTTTGCTAATTAATAATATAAATAGTTCTTAGCCTTTTTATTTTTATTATATTGCAGGTTTTTACTCCTGTTGTGGCACCCACGCCACTTCTTTTTTGTTTCCATGTTGAGAATGGCTTGTACGAAGTTATACACCCAATGGATCCGAAGCAAACTGATTATTCAGTCCATGTTAAAGATGTGGTATGTCTTCATACGCTTTCGCAATAAGCTTGTTAAATGGCTGATTTAGGTCTACTTTTAAAATAAATTATTTACTTGGCATTGTCTTTCGCTTATCAGACGAAATTGTTGATTTCAAAGCTTAGTAACAAGATTCCAAAGCTGAACGCTGCATGGTATTTAATAGCCAAACTGTATGTTCCGAATTCAACCTTTGATGTTGTGCGTGATACTGGAATCTACCTTATGCGTCATATGGAGACGTACAACGGGACTAAGTTAGGCTATAGTTCAAAGCTGCTAAAGGACGTAAGTCTCTATTACTGAAGTCTAATTTTAAGTTAGTGTTTCTATTTATCTAGCTTATGCGTAATATTTAGATCAATTCAGATGAATGTTTATTAGGAAGGTCATCAGTTTTTTTCATTTTCTGCTACTTGTCTTATTTGTGCAGTTTCATGGATGTATATGCATGAACTAGCTTTGTAGTTTCATGAATTAGCCCTGTATATGCATGAACTAGCTCTGTAGTTTCATGAATTAGCCCTGTATATGCATGAACTAGCTTTGTAGTTTCATGAATTAGCCCTGTATATGCATGAACTAGCTCTGTAGTTTCATGAATTAGCCCTGTATATGCATGAACTAGCTCTGTAGTTTCATGAATTAGCCCTGTATATGCATGAACTAGCTCTGTAGTTTCATGAATTAGCCCTGTATATGCATGAAATATGTAGGCTCTGATTCTAACTTCACTTTTTTTTGTTATTTTTCAGAGATATGCTGTGAAACGTTATATTGTGAGGGTTTGCAATCAAATTTTGACTTGGGCTAACAACTCTTTGAAAGTTCAAGTGATGTCTGATGCAAAGGCTTACAACAGTGGCAGTGGCTGTGAGATTCGGTAAATAAAAATTCTACATTTTTGTCTTATACAACTTATATCTTGCAATCAAATTTTAAGAACCTTTGATTTTCCGCAGTAATCAAGTGCGACAAGAGTTATGCTATACGGATGCACGAAAAGAGTTATGCTATACAGATGCACAGTTGATGAATTTTATTAAGACAAATGTGGCGAATAAGAAGTAAGTTATAATTGACCATAAAACATTTTTTAAAATATAATTATTTTTTTTGCATTTATATGTTTTGAGTGGATCTAATTACAATTATTTGCGTTATTAGTGATGTTGTTGTTGCAACGGAATGGTTGGAAGTTACCCAAGAAGCAATGCAGACTTTGCTACGAGGGAGTTGGGTGATGGATATGGTTATTGATCTTGTTGGTCTTCGTACAACACTCGAAAAACCAGGTGTTGTGTACTTTCCGACAATAATGAAGGTATGTATTCATATTCCTTAGTAACTACTAATGATTGTTCTTGGAATTACCAAGATTTTTGACAAAGGCTCGCTCGCACCTTTCAGGATGTTGTTCCTAAAGACGGTTTTCGAAGCCAATACATTAAGCTTGACTATTTGCCCCAAAATTTAGCCAAAGCCCAACTGGTAAATAAATAATTATCACTGATTGTGTATCATGACGATTTTTATTGTATCAATTACATTTCCGCATGTTTTGTAAATATTTCAGGCGTTCTTTCCTTTCTGCGTGAACAAAGAACATTGGTTTGCTTGTGTTTCGGACTTTCATAAAAGGAAAAATTTCATACTTGACTCCAGATTGCCACGGCGCCCTGATGCAAGACCTACATTTTTGGTTGATACGGTATGATTTTATGCCTAACTCGCTGAATGATCATGTGATCGTGTGTTGGATTGACCTGATATTTTTTTAAATCGCTTATCTCAGCAGCGGAAATATGTCATTATTACGTTTATTTTATGGATAACTGTCACAACAACTTCTTCTTGTGTCACATTCCCTGTTACCAAAACTTTGTTCGAGTCGATTTTATAATCTGAATGTTTTTGTATAGCTATTGCCTGCTTTGGAGATCATCGCAAGAGACCGTCCGGGTTACAAAAGACTGCTGCAGATAAAAACTTTTGAGTGGGAGATTGTGAATGTGCCTCAACAAAAGAATGGGTACCTTACGTACTTAAATTATGCTTAAATTATATTACTCATCTTAATATACCATATTTAAATGTTTAACAACTTTCATAGGTATGCTTGCGGAGTCTATCTGCTGAAGTGGCTTGAAAACTTGCGTTTTCAAGCATCATGGATAGATGAGACTTGTTACGAGGTAAGGATGTCTAAACTAAGTTATATTAGTTGAACATTATTGAGCATTTTTTATTGCAGCACTTTTAATATTGTTGTCAAAAATATAAATGCAGGATTTGGATGAATATGGTGAGAGTATGCTTCTTGAAATTATGAAATGGGAGCAAAACAAGAGAAAGGTAATATCAATAACTTTTGAATTCATAATTTTCAATTTTCTTTCGTTTATTTTCAATCTAAGGAGTGGCCTAAACGTAACAATATTTCCCCCGCTTTTACTTTTGTAGGTTTTCGACTAGGCATTATTTTCTAAACACTTGATTATCGAAGGGAGTAGCACAGAACCTAACCCTACATTCCAACCATTGAACCTTGCAAGATTTGGCTGGAGTAAAGTTGTAGATTTCTGTATGTTTGGGTGGTACAGTTAGTGTAATTATTGACCATAGGATCTGTTAAAAGATATCGGTAAGTTTAGGTGGTAAAGACATATAACTTATAGGATCTATTTAAAACAGTTGTACTAGGGCATCAGTTATGAAATTATTGCCTTATACATGCATTAAAAAACAGTGTATGTGCATGAAACAACCTTCCACATGCATAAAATATGTTATCTTTGGGAACTGGCCTATGTCAAGACAGTTATGATTAGCGTAAACCAGTACTCGAAATATAAAATATGACCATCTCGTCTAGACAAGCGGAAAACAGTTCTAAAAAATGTTCCAGAATTAGGTAATTTGATGAATAATAATTGTAAAGCAAATTAAGCTATTTATCATCGGTCGTCTTTTCTAAAAAAAACTCTGATTGTCTAAAAGACTAATATTAATATGGGACAAAGCCCAAATTGAAATAAGCACAAATTAAGTACTTTAAGTTTCCCTACATCATTTCATCAAATTTTTCAAGTTCCTTAATAATTGTCGTATGAGTGCATTAAAAAATAGTATATGTGCATGAAACAGCCTTGTACATGCATGAAATATGTTATCTTTGGGACCATTTATCATCGGTCGTCTTTTCTAAAAAAAACTCTGATTGTCTAAAAGACTAATATTAATATGGGACAAAGCCCAAATTGAAATAAGCACAAATTAAGTACTTTAAGTTTTCCCTACATCATTTCATCAAATTTTTCAAGTTCCTTAATAATTGTCGTATGAGTGCATTAAAAAATAGTATATGTGCATGAAACAACCTTGTACATGCATGAAATATGTTATCTTTGGGACCTGGCCTGTGTCAAAACAAATATGAATTTTCATTCTAAATATGACCATTATTCAAGTGGACTTTAGTGAGTACATTCTCAAGTGATTTTTGAAGGCTTCACAAGTCGAAATTCTATAAAATAAAAAAGTTCAACAATAAAAGTTCAAATAAAAAGTCCAAATACAAAATTTCAAATAAAAAAGTCCTAAAATGGTTATACATGCTACTGTCAAATTAAAAAAATCTTCAAGTATGCTTCTCAAATGATATTCATATTCTTCAAGTTCTTCAAGTATGTGTCTCGAATGATATTCTTCAAGTATGGTGGTCCAACAGTGCAAGTCCCCTGCTTAACTGCACAAGTCCAAACATTGTTTCATTAATCAAATTTGCAAAACTGCCAAGCGACACAAGTATAGTTTCAGGAGAGATAAAAAAAAACTGGAGGGAAAACATGTGCTAATAATAGAAAACTTACGCTAATATAAGAGAAAACTTACTCTACTCATCGTCATCGTCGGTGGTCTTTTTGTCACAATTCCTACTGTCATGGTTCGCCATCTCCCCACAAGCCTTGCATCTTCTTAGCGGTCTCTTGCTTACTTCCCCAGCCTTTTCTCTTTGCGAGATCAATCGTTTCCCGGATCCTTTGTTTTTGCATTGTCTTGGAGGCAAAACTTTAATTTCACTAGGAAGACTTGTTCCCAAAAGCATTCCAATTTCAGCATTCTTGTCCATTTTCTTTCCAATACCACTATTACCACTATCATCAATGACACTTGTTACCGCAAGTACCCTTTCTTTGAACCCACGTAGCATGCCCAGCAACTCATCACAATAAACAGGACTTTGTTCAACTACTGACACGCAAGTGAACAATTCTGACCACAATTCACTGACTTTGTTTTTCTGTACCTCAACTGATCTACAATCAGTGAGCAACTGCCCATCAGAACTGAATATGGGCTTGCAGGTTGCTAGTTTGCTCCACCTATTAATTAAATATTCACTTGGAACTTTCTTAAACCCTCGTTCTCTAAGGACACAAAGAGCATGTCTACAGAGTATTCCATGCCTTTCAAACTTCTTGCAAGTGCACACAATTTTTGATTCATCCGTCTTTAACCCAACCACATACACTTTATCCCTTTCTCGATCTATGATAGAGATGTATTGAATTGCATGTTCCGGATCTTTTTGTATATCCTCAACACCACATGAAAAGCATGCTGCTTTTAATTCCTCCTGAAACTCAAAGAAAATTTTTGGAGTGTAGAATTCTGCTGCATGCTTTTCTATGGCTAGTGGAGTACACAACGAAGGGGACGAGTTCTTTGATTGTGCAATCAGTTTCGATTGAGTCCATCTTTGTGAATCCATTGCACTCTCAAATCTCATCCAAAACTCAACAAGGGTCAAATTTGGATTAGTGAAGTTGCTAAAGAAATTATTTTCTGACTCCGACCTAGAGGTTGTTCTCATCAGACCTCCTAAAAACAAGTCACGAAAGTAAGCTGGAACCCACAACTTTCTCATACCATACTTCTCCTCAAGCCACCCATTATCTGACAACCCATGAGATTCCACAATTGTATTCCACCTTTCCTCAAATTCATTCGGCTCCACATCTTCACCCCAAACACATGAGTTTATCTCTTTCAGAAAGCTAGTTTCTTTACATATTGTATGCCCTACCTTCTCAGGCAACTTCTTCAATATGTGCCACATGCAATATCTATGTTGCACCTTATCTTTAAAGACTAGTTTCATTCCTTCTTCTATCCCCCCGTCTTCATCAGTTATCATACAAACTGGATGACGACCCCCCATAGCTTCTAGGAATTTCGTAAATAACCAACGAAATGACTCCTTCCCCTCATTAATAAGAAGTCCTGCCCCAAAGGTAACGCACCTCTTATGATGATCCACCCCAGTGAAAGGGGCAAAGATCATTCTATAAGTATTTTTCCTAAAGGTAGTGTCAAAGGATGTCATGTCCCCAAATAACAAATAATTTTTTATACTAATAGGGTCAGCCCAAAAAATATGTGACAATCTACCTTTAGAGTCTACCTCAAAATCGAAGTAAAACGACGGACACATGTGTTTTATTTTCATAAAATGCTCAATGAGCATTTGAGCATCACCTTCTGCTAAATACTTCTTTATATCTCTGGAATAATTTTTAAAGTCTTCCAATGACGCACCCACATTCTTATAACCTCTAACGTACTCCTTAAACATCCTAAAGGTCCTAACTGGTCCTTGGTTGACTTTTGCGTTGTCAACTATGAATTTTTTATGAACTATATTCAATTCTCTCGTTTGCGTCAAATGTACCATTGTTAATGGTGTTTGTGGCATATGATTATGACCTTCAACAAAAGCATATATTTGGTATTGACCACTAGGAATTCGCTTAAAGTTAACCCTAGCAGGACACGAAATCCTAGTTCTTTGCCTCCGTTGTTTTGTTCCTTTTGCTTCACATTCTCCAGCCTTATTACACAAACATGCTTTATGCGTGACAACATCCTTAGAAACCTTTTGTGATCCTAATCTAGACACAAATCCACATTCTTTTGCATATGCTTCATAAAACCCAATACCAAGTTCAAGCCTATCAAATACCATACCAATACTAGGCTTAAGATGGATAGGACAATCAAAAGTACGATTCCTGTTGCTTGAAGAACCTTCTGCCTCCTCTTCATCTACTACTTCCTCTACTACGTTGTCTGCATATGTGATGAAATAAAGTAGAATTAAAAAGATGAGGGATACATAAGAAGATGAATTACAGATATACAACACATGTATAGCTCAGTTTTCTTAACACTTGACGTATAGGTGCATGGAAAAACGACTCATGTGCATGAAAAAACCCAGTACATGCATGAAATATGAAAAAACTAATGAGGTGGAACAAAATTGTACCTTGAATAACATCAGAAGTCACAGGTACAGGAACCTCAACTGTAATTGCAGATATTTCAGATACGGATTGAGATGCATTAGCTTCTACAATCACTACTTGACTTGTAATTACATTTGAAGAAGTATATGATACAATGTCACTCACATTCCTACAACAAGAAACATCAAAAATTAAATAATGAACGATTTTGATACATATCAGAAAATTACTACATTGATAAAACCCTGATTCAAACTAAAACAATAATCACGAATTTAGGAAAAAAGAGTTAATAATAAATCAGGGAAAATAAATTAAAATTAAAATTGCTCAGGAATTGGAAGATTAATCTCACATATTACAAGCAATCTCTGAAGTCTGACATGTGAATATTTCCTCAATTTATCAATGCAAATTTTACTCAACAAAAAAATAGATTTCATCATAGAAAAAAAGACAGGTAAAATTACTACATTGATAAAACCCAGATTTTGATGCACCTAATACAAATTAGATGCACATAATTATCATAATTATCTACAGATTTTGATAAAACCCAGATTTCAACAAATTTAGGCAATTTATCAAAATCAACAACCATAATTTCTCAATTGACCCAATATAATTCACCAAACCCTAATTTCACAAACATAATAATAATTACCAGTTTAGCCCAATAATAAAACCATTAATTCAACTAATTTAATCAAAAAACTAAAAAAATTACAATTAGATAACAATATAAACCCTAATTTCACAAAATTTAATCATCAATTCCGAATGTTTACCTCGAATTAACAGTATCCATGGATGGAGAAGCTTTTAACAGTTTAATCGTCGAAGTGCTTGATCGTCGAAGTGTTTGATCGTCCTTTATGTGACGATCGAACGGGAGAGAGAAGGGTTTGGGGGTGGGAGCGAGAAAGAATGGGCGTTAGATGAACTGATGTCGAAGAGAGAGAAAGAATTATGAGTGAGAAAGAAATTTTGGAAAATGAATGAGATTGAAAGGTTTGGGGGCGGGAGCGAGAAAATTGGAGGTGTTTGGTTAGTTAATCTGAGCTGTCTATATTATAAGATCTAAGGGTTGTAAATGGTTCTCACAGTTCTCATTATACTAGTAGTTCTCACCGGATCCTGACCCTATATATATATATATAGATATATATATATATATATATATATATATATATATATATATATATATATATATATATATATATGTGGGTTCAAATGAGTCCCCTTAGTATATTTGAGTCCTTGAGTCCTAATCCAAACCCTTGGATTAGGAGGATGAGTGACTGAGATTAAAACAAAATCAATGGTCAAGATGGTGAGACACACCAAATCACAACCTATAGAAACCCTACCCATAAAAACCCTAATCTCACTCATTTTCTTTCATTTTCACAGTCTCATTTCTCTCTCCATTTTACTTCTCTCTCATCATTTCTCTCTTACTAACAAAATAAAACCCTAAAATAAAACTCTCCTCTCTCCCTCACCATCAACACCGTGCGCCTCCCGCCTCGCCGTGCACCGCCCTGCTCCGCTCCCCTTGCGCCGCCCTGCGCCGCCTCCCCTTGCAACGCCTCCTACGCCTCCCTCCTCCCTCCTCCCTCGTCCTCCGAGCCCACCTGCCACCCCCTGTCTTCCCCTCTAAACTCCACTTTCCGGTCATCCCCCACCACCATAAACCAAAAACAAACACCCAAACCCCACCATCCTATCACCGCTACCTCTAGATTCGTAAAAATAAATTAAAAAAATTATCACCACCACAATATAACTGCTCCCGCCGCCTCCACTCTCTCCTCTACCACCCACCGCCATGCCCGCCTAAAAAAAAACTCCTCCCGCCGCCTCAAAAATATAGTCTCTCCAATCCATATATAAATCTTGTTTTTAATTTTAAAGCTTTTAATTTTTCTGGTTTTTTTTCTTTTATTTTTTAGATCTCTTTTATTTTTTTGGGTGGTGGTTGTTGGAGGTTTTTTTTTTCAGATCTATAATTACATTATTATGTATTAAAGTTACTTTGTTATGGATTGGAGTTACACTTTTTAGATTAAAAAAATAACAACGACCACTATTTTAATTTTCATTTTTCATTTTCAGATTTTTTATATTTTTATTTTAGATGTCATTTTCTTATATACGTTTTTTTTACAAGATCTTCTATTTTTTTTTCAGATTCAGTTTTTTTTTTATATCTCTTTGTTTTTTTAATTTCTAATGTTTTTCTATTTTTTAGTTTTTTTTGTTGGTGGTTGGTGGATTTGTTTTGCAGATTTAAAGTTACACCACTATTTCGTAAAGTTGCACAATTAAGGACTAAAGTTACACCATTTAAGAATTTTATAACCAAAGTTACCGACTTTCAGTACTAAAGTTACTTTATTAAGGACTAAAGTTACACCAGAAAAGACTAAAGTTCCCTAAACATGTCTTACAAGATTCAAATTAATATATTAAATCTCATTTGAGTATAAAGTTACACTATAAATGACTAAAATTACAGAAATATTAAATGAAGGTTCACTAATAAAGGTTAAAGTTATACTTATAAAAATGCAAAAATTAAATCATTTTTTTAGTTAAAGTTACACAAATAAGAGTTTAAATTACACTTGTAATGACTGAAAATGCACTCATAAAATGGCTAATACCACATAAATTTGTCTTAAAGTTACATAAATTCAAACTTATGTAGTCAAAATTATATTTTAATTTGAAGTTACACAAATAATGGTTAAAGTTACACAAATAATGGTTAAAGTTAGACTCTTAATGACTAAATTTAGCCTCATATAAAGGTAAAAATCACATAAACTTGTCTTAAAAGTAATATAAACTCAAACTTTTGTAGTCGAAATCATATTTAAACTTGAAGTTTCACAAATATTGGTTAAAGTTACACTCTTAATGAATAAAGTTAGCCTTATATAAAGGCAAAAATCACGTAAACTTGTTTTAAATTTACATAAATTCAAATTTATATAGTTGAACTCACATTTCAGTTTAAAGTTACACAGAAAAATATTAAAGTTACATTCGTAATGACTGAAATTATACTCATAAAAAGGGTAAAATCACATAAACTTGTCTTAAAATTACATAAACTCAATTTTATATGGTCAAAATCACATTTAACTTGAAGTTACAAAAATAATTGTTGAAGTTACCCTCGTAATGTAGGTGGAAGTCATTAAAACCCACTTATTTTGTTCTAATCATGTCCCTTCATTTTGTTATAATCTTGTCCATTCATTTTTCTTTTAATCTTGGCCCTCCATCTTGTTCTAATCTTGTCCCTCCATCCTCTTCATCCAATGGGCAAGATGGGGACTCATGGACTCAATTTTAAAGGTGGACTCATTATAACTTGCCTATATATATATATATATATATATATAGGAAGGATCATGTAAGTCCACTTTCATTTAGTGAGTGCATGAGTCCTCTTAGAGGCCCTTGGATCTTAAAGATCAATGGCTGAGATTAAAACAAGAAAATGTCATTAGGATGGTGTTAATCCCCCTCTCTCTCATCCCCACTAATTAAATCCCTAATACATATCTAATCCAATCTCAATCAAACCCTAATATTTATACCCTTTCCTCACCTTCTTCTCTCATTTTAACCTCCTTCACTCTCTCTCTACCTCCCTTATCTCTCATCAATACTCTCAAAAAACAAACCAAAAAAAAACAATCCAAAACTCATCAAAATTCCGGCCACCTCTCCGGCCTACCCCCACCACACGACAGCCCCACCCTCTTCCTTGCTTAGCCGCCACCTGCGTCCTCCCACCGCCACCCACGTCCTCTTCCAGACCCACCGCCACCCGCGTCCTCCTCCAGACCCACCGCCATCCGCGTCCTCCTCTAGAGCCACACCGCCTCCTCCAGACCCACACAGCCTTCCTCCCACGACCCCTGCCACCGCGCCGTCGCCCCCCTGACGTCTCCTGCCGCCTCCTCTCTTCTTCTTCTCTCTTTTTTTTTTTCTTTTTTCAGATTTGCACCACCACCTAATTTAGATATTGTTTTTTTTTTCTTAAATTTATGTTTTTTCAGATCTACTTTTCTATTTTTCAAATTTTATGTTATTATTTTTTTTTTCCAGATTCAAAACCACTATTTTTTTTCCAACTTTTTATGTTTGTTATAAATGTTTAAACTTACACAAGCAATGAATAAAGTTACACAATAATATTTTTTGTTTTGTTGGTGGTGTTTGAAGTTACATTACTATGGATTAAAGGTACACATTTATGGATTAAAGTGACACAATTAAAGACTGAAATTACACTTTTAATGCTTAAAGTTAAACTTTTAAGGCTTGAAGTTACACTTATAAGGCTTGAAGTTACACTTTTAATGCTTAAAGTTACACTTATAAGCCTTGAAGTGACACTATTAAGCCTTAAAATTACACTATTAAGCCTTAAAGTTACACTTTTAAATAATAAAGTTACATTATTAAAAACTGAAGTTTTTATATTTTTATTTTTTAGATCTCATTATTATTTTGAGTTATACAAAAAAAGACTGAAGTTACACTTTTAAGCCTTGAAGTTACACTTTTAAGGCTTGAAGTTACACTTTTAAGGCTTGAAGTATAAGGCTTGAAGTGACACTTATAAGGCTTGAAGTGACACTTATAAGGCTTGAAGTGACACTATTAAGGCTTAAAGTTACACGTTTAAATAATAAAGTTACTTTATTAAAAACTGAAGTTTTTTATGTTTTTATTTTTTAGATCTCATTATTATTTTTCAAGTTTTTTATGTTTTACTTTTTCAAATCTAAAAACCACAAGTTTTTTTTGTGGTTATTGGTGTTGTTTCACTGAAGTTTCACATATAATGACTGAAATTTCACTTTTAGTAACTGATGTTACTCATATAATAACTGAAGTTACACTTTGCTTAAGTTACACATTTATATGTTTTATATGTTTTTGCTTAAGTTACACATTTCACATTTATATTTTATATGTTTTAAGTTACACAGTATGATTTTGCTTAAGTTACACTATTATGTTTTGATTTTAGTATGATTGATGGTGTTTTTGGACTGAAGTTACACTATTTTGGACTGAAGTTACACTAATAATGACTAAAGATAACATGTCTTAAAATTACATTATTAAAAATTGAAGTTACACTTTTAAGGACTGAAGTTACACTTTTAGGGACTGAAGTTACACTATTAAGAGACTGAAGTGATACTATTAAGAGACTGAAGTTATGCTTGAAGTTGTACAATTAAGAACTGAAGTTATATTAGTAAGGACTAAAGTTACCAAAATATGCCTTAAAGTTAAATCAATTCAAATTAAAATTTTCAAATGGCTAAAGTTACCTAAACATGTTTTAAAGTTACATACTGATGTGCAGTTTGTCGTCGGGACTGCTATCAAACAATATTTATAAGCCAACAATACTAGCTAATGAAGCTAGTGGTAAGTCGGGTGTCGAATTCACAGGGAGGACTATTGTTTAAACGGATGCAGGGTGTCTAGTGTTCAATTCTATGGTGTTTACAGTTTTGAGGGGTTGAGTTTAGAGAGGTACGAAATTGAAAGCAGTGAATAATGAAAACAAATATAAAACGAAGTAAATTTATGAAAATCAGATGAAACGAAGACTAGGGCAGAACGGGTTCACTATGTATCAACGGGATAGGTCGAGCCAAGGTCTAAACAGTCTAAAGGGTGAGAAAGTTGCTGGTCCGGCCTCCTAACCACCCCTAGCGACTCTGATAACTGGTCCGGTCTCACAGAAATCACTATCCTATATGTCCACCGATCGGTATAACGCTATGCCGATTGGTGTCAGGTCTATTTTCCCAATCACTTGGTCAGTCTCAGGGGAAATACACTAAACAAATGATAACCTAGCGTCCTAGGTCAGTCAAACGACAATTAAATCAAACATAGGTTCAGATGCATAAACGGTTTAATTGGAACCCCCAAATCCCGGATCCACAATAGTTCACCCTAGCCCTAGCATGCAGATTAGCTACTCATGGTGGTAGATATTAAGCAAAACAAGAAGACACAGGATGGTATGGCAAGATTCATGGTCGAGAAACGTACAAACATGAACGAAAATGACAGAAAACGAAATAAAACTAAATCAGAACCTGAATAAGGGCAAAAATAAGGAGGATGCCGATCGGTATAAGGTTATGCCGATCGGTATAGTGTTGTAAACGAACGAAAACTTAAAACTAATCGACTAAAATGTAAAACAATAATCTAAAATGGTGTTTTAGAGCGGAAACTCGATCCGTGACAAGGGATCGTGCGGCTAGCCAGAGATGCTCTCTCACTCTCTTCACTTCTCCTTCATATAGAGCTAGGTTTTCTCTTTTGGGCTTCGATGTTTCTTCTGAGTGACTTGGGCTTTGGAAAGCTTCGGTCCCGTTGCTCAATAGCTTGCCCAGTAGATTAGAGCGGTAGAAAACGAAAGTGGGCTTGAATTGTCCTTGGTAGGTCTTCATTTGATAGTTCAAGGTAGATGTGGGCTCCCACCGATAGGTGGGCTTGTATGAAGTGTCCACAAGGCTTAGGAAGAAGTGGAAAGGGCCCCCAGGATGTCTCTGACGATCGGTGGTAAGCCAATTGGCCCTTGGTCGATCGGTGTAAGGCATCACCGATCGGTGGCACTGTTAAATTCCTGCACCGCGCACTGAACTTAAAACGTCCGCCATTTCTTCGTTTCTTGGCGGATTTTGGCATTCTTGGTCTCATTCCGAAGCTAAGAAAGAGATCTATCTTATCCATTTTGAATCGCCTCAATCACATATCTAGAACTCAATCTATTTCCCTTCAAACTATCCAAAATGCATCCAAAAGCACCCCGAGAAGTCCTAAACCTGCAATTGAGGAACAAAACATACCAAAGTAGCATAGGCGAGGGATATGACATGAAATCGGCTCAAATGAGCTATAAGTAAGACTGAAATGGGGGCGAATAAGTGTGTAAATGTGCATATAAAATATGCACATCAAACTCCCCCAAACCAAACCTTTACTTGTCCTCAAGTAAACATAAACCAAAGCACACTTAATGACCACGGTAAGAGATAACAACTCTGGACACTCATGCTTTCTGTTCATCCAAACTATGGCTTTCATAAATAGATAAGAACAAGTGCACAAGAGTCGACCTTCAAAACAGGTCTTATACATGCCTAAATTTCAATGTTCTTCATGAATAACGCAAGACCTTGCAAACGAGCTCAAAAGTAGAGACTCAACAAGCACACTCAATAACATGATCTAAGTTCGTAAATAATACTCGTAGTACTAAAAGTTCTCAAGGTATGCTGGGCACAAGGTTGTAATGGGGCTATGTTCAATAGGTGAAAGATGGGTGCGTGCTAACGCGTATGGGAGTGTGGGGCTCAAAAACTGGTGGTTGCGCTACCACTAATGAAAAGACCCAGACGACCATAACATTAACCAATACCGATCATAGGCAAAAATTCGAATCTCTTGACATTATCATAACTTCGGTAATTGCACTTCACACAATAGGAATTCACATTTACATATTGATAGCACCATTTTGGAACTGCTACCTTCACAATAGATCTCAGTACTTCACTTTATTGTTTGGAAACTCAACTTTCGATCACTATTCTTACTGTATAACTTGCTGTGGAGCTGAATTATTCTCCATACATTCATATAACACTGAAACAGGCCAAAAACAGGGGCCCACCGATCGTCATACTACCTTCACCGATCGGTGTACTAGGCCACACCGATAGGTATCAGCTCAAAAACTTCAAAAATCAGGCCCTTTTCTTCATTTGACACGTTTTCGTGACATAACTCTCCTATACGCAACCATTACAGTCTGGGTAGGATGTTTTTACGATGTAGTTCATAATTTGTAAGGTTGTAACCAAGGTAGCCAATATAGTCTTGTGAAACGTGGTCAATAAAGAGTGGATCCTACATCTAAAGGGACGAATCAAGGCAATTTGGCTTAGTGGAGTTCAAATTTAAGTGACTGCCCGGTCCGCGGACCTAGGGTGCATACCTTCGGAAACTACAACGAGTCAATATTCACACTTATGAATCAAGCACGAGCATACAGGTTAAGAATTACAGTACGTCATTGAGAAGCATTTCGATACAAAGTAGATTCACATCAAACACGACGATTTAGACATGTTAGACTCGTTAATCCAATCTAATCTCAATATGTCGTATCATATAAGTTAGGCCACAGTTGAGATGACTTAAGCTAAGTGTATATATCTTCATCGTCGTTTTGCACATCTCAAACCAATACACACACATAAACAGTTCTAAAAATTTTATTTTCACGTATGAACATGCAACTGCTTATAGTACATATGAATGAAGCACATATGAAGCACATAACCAAAACCCTCCCCCAAACCAAACTCGTCATTGTCCTCAATTGACGAAAATCGGTGCAAAGGTGGTTAAAGGAGAATGGGGAATGCAGGTGAGAGGGAAAGTGGAGAGGGTAGACTTACAGAATGAGTGAGAGTTCCCCCAAACCGGTTCAAAGCAAGGCGGTGAATGGTGAACAGGTCCTCACCATCCCGAGCTATCATCAGCTAGACGGCTCCGTCATTACCTGTATCATTACAAAACAGGAGGAAAAATGTCTCTCTCGCTCTCATCTCACACAATGTTCAAAGTTACAAATTGCAAATTGTCCAAAACTAAAACAAACCAAAAAACAAAATTGTTCAAAATGAAAAATAGTCCAACTAAAAACAAAAAAAAAATGTCCCAAAGTCTAAGTATATGTCAAATAATCGGGTCGCTGTATGACCCTCCATCAGAAGTGTCTCCAAAATCATCTTGGAGGACTGCGAGTTGCCATGGTGTACTATAAGAAGGTTGATTTCTCCAGAAACTTCGCGGCATCCCATACATCGGCTCTCCGCTAAAACTCTTGCCCTCGAATCCTTTCGAATAGCTACTCAAATTGCGACCTGCGAAAGATGGGACAGAGCAAACAGACTCCACAGGATCTCCAGAATAGTGAGACGGAGCCATAAAGGAGGGCTTTAATAGTAAGGGGCGAGTCTAGAACCTTCAGTAATAACACAGCTAGACTCCACAACACAGCTCACAGGGGTTTTCAGGCCTACCACCGATCGGTGGGACCCTTGATGACGATCGGTGTGGGTGGTATGACAATCGGTGGGGGGTACCTCACCGATCGGTGTGAGTGTGCTCTGGCCATTTTGGCCCTTGTTCTGGCCTGTGGTGGTCTGTGTCAGGTCTGTGGGGGTCTGAACTGGCTGGTACTGTTCCTTAATCAACGAATCAGACTGAACAACCAAGGGGGAACGGGGTGTAGCTGAAGGTTTAAACACAAGGAGTTCACCCCCCACCTTAAAAGTTAAAGTTCGTTTACCAACATCGATTATTGCGCTAGTCGTATGTAAGAAGGGTCTCCCTAAAATGATGGGGATGTTAGCATCCTCGGGAATGTCTAACACCACAAAGTCTAATGGTATAAAGAACCCTCCAATCTGTACTGGGACATCCTCTAGTACCCCTAGAGGTCGCGAAATGGTCCTATCCGCCAATTGAATAGTCATATTCGATGCCTTAAATTGGGTCAACCCAATTTTCTTCGCTAGGGGCAGAGGTAGGACACTAACACTAGCTCCTAAGTCACATAAGGCATTATTGACATTAAGGGAGCCTATGACGCGGGGGATGCTAAAACTACCGGGGTCACCTAGTTTAGGTGGAGAATTGCTCAGTTGAGGTGCACTACACCTTTCTGAGAGAGCAATTGTCTCTACCTGGGGCAATGCTTTCTTCCGGTTCAAGAGGTCTTTGAGGAACTTGGTGTAAGAAGGTACTTGTAAAACTAGATCAAGAAATGGAATAGTAATATTAAGTTTAGCAAGTACCTCTTTAAATTTTCCAAATTGTTCCTCGAAAGGGGACTTTTGCTTGAGACGCCTCGGGAATGGCAGCTTAACCTCAGTTCCAGCATTTCCAGCTATCAAGTCCTTTCCCAGACTTTCCCCAGAGCTCTCTCCAGCACCTGTTAGACCCCCATGTCGATAAAAGTGGGTGACTTGTAAGGTTGTGGTGACGATGTGGATGCAGCCTTGTTTGGATGTTGATAGGCTGAACTAGAGGTGTTTGTATTGCCCGGTGGAGGGCCTTGATGAAACTGAGCTTGATATGGTTGCTTGTAGGGTTGTTGAAAACTCTGACCATAAGGAGAGCTTTGCTGATAGTTATGGAATGCAGCAACCTGCTCTTGAGTGCCCTGACATGTGTAGATCGTGTGCCCATATAACCCACATGCATTACAGATCATAGGCAATGGCGAGGACTGCACTCCACCGATCGGTGGGAGGGGTGTGCCGATCGGTGTGGTGTTGTCCATCTTCAGACTTGCTAGCTGTGCTGTCAAATCTGCAATTTGTGATGTCACGCTATCCTGGAAAAATGTCTCACCACTCACTGCTGCAACACTAGTGTAGGATGATTGTACATACGATATGCTATGATTAGCCATTTGCTCAATCACATTCCTAGCTTCATCAACCTCCACCGAGTCAAACCTCCCATTTGCTGCGGAGTCTAATATCCTCCTTGAGTCTGTATTGAGGGAGCTGTAGAAAGTCATGGCGATGTACCCCTTAGTAAACCCATGATGAGGGCATTGCCTTTCTAGGCCCTTGAATCTTTCCCATGCGTCATATAGAGACTCATTCACCGTTTGTCTGAACCCAGTGATTTGCATCCTAAGGTTAGCGGTACGCTCCGGAGGGAAGAATTTTCTGTAGAAAGCTAGCACAAGTGTATCCCACGCGTTGCTCTCTGTCACACTAAGAGTTTGCAGCCAAGATGAAGCCTTATCCTTCAAAGAATGCGGGAACATCATTCGTTTTATTTGGTCTTGGGTTACACCCTCATCGATAATCATTGCGCACAAGTCGCAAAATTTGTTGATGTGACTAGCCGAGTCTTCATTCATCCCTCCTCCGAATTGCTCTTTTCGAACCAAGTTGTAAAATGATGGATCTATTTTGAACTTGGTAGTTGTGAGGTTCGGCTTGAGAGTCCCAGTTGGAACTTGAACAGCCGTAGGCAGCCCTTCATCCGAAAGCTTCGGCATTGTTCTTCTTGGTGGTGATCGTGGTGGTGTGGATGCGGGTGATGATGAAGATGATGACAATTGCTCACTAATACTCTCTGCAAGTCTTTGATTCTTGCGCAGGGTCCTTTCTGGTTAAGGATCGAATGTAAGCAGGATCCCAGAACGTCTCATGTGCATAAAAACTTAGAGAAAACAGTCAGAAAGCAAGGGCACCGATCGGTGGAGTGGGTCTGACCGATCGGTGTAGAGGTAAAACTGAACCTAAAGACCCTAAAAATCAATTTGAAACTATTGCCTCCCCGGCAGCGGCGCCATTTTGATGTGCAGTTTGTCGTCGGGACTGCTATCAAACAATATTTATAAGCCAACAATACTAGCTAATGAAGCTAGTGGTAAGTCGGGTGTCGAATTCACAGGGAGGACTATTGTTTAAACGGATGCAGGGTGTCTAGTGTTCAATTCTATGGTGTTTACAGGTTTGAGGGGTTGAGTTTAGAGAGGTACGAAATTGAAAGCAGTGAATAATGAAAACAAATATAAAACGAAGTAAATTTATGAAAATCAGATGAAACGAAGACTAGGGCAGAACGGGTTCACTATGTATCAACGGGATAGGTCGAGCCAAGGTCTAAACAGTCTAAAGGGTGAGAAAGTTGCTGGTCCGGCCTCCTAACCACCCCTAGCGACTCTGATAACTGGTCCGGTCTCACAGAAATCACTATCCTATATGTCCACCGATCGGTATAACGCTATGCCGATTGGTGTCAGGTCTATTTTCCCAATCACTTGGTCAGTCTCAGGGGAAATACACTAAACAAATGATAACCTAGCGTCCTAGGTCAGTCAAACGACAATTAAATCAAACATAGGTTCAGATGCATAAACGGTTTAATTGGAACCCCCAAATTCCGGATCCACAATAGTTCACCCTAGCCCTAACATGCAGATTAGCTACTCATGGTGATAGATATTAAGCAAAACAAGAAGACACAGGATGGTATGGCAAGATTCATGGTCGAGAAACGTACAAACATGAACGAAAATGACAGAAAACGAAATAAAACTGAATCAGAACCTGAATTAGGGCAAAAACAAGGAGGATGCCGATCGGTATAAGGTTATGCCGATCGGTATAGTGTTGTAAACGAACGAAAACTTAAAACTAATCGACTAAAATGTAAAACAATAATCTAAAATGGTGTTTTAGAGCGGAAACTCGATCCGTGACAAGGGATCGTGCGGCTAGCCAGAGATGCTCTCTCACTCTCTTCACTTCTCCTTCATATAGAGCTAGGTTTTCTCTTTTGGGCTTCGATGTTTCTTCTGAGTGACTTGGGCTTCGGAAAGCTTCGCTCCCGTTGCTCAATAGCTTGCCCAGTAGATTAGAGCGGTAGAAAACGAAAGTGGGCTTGAATTGTCCTTGGTAGGTCTTCATTTGATAGTTCAAGGTAGATGTGGGCTCCCACCGATAAGTGGGCTTGTATGAAGTGTCCACAAGGCTTAGGAAGAAGTGGAAAGGGCCCCCAGGATGTCTTTGACGATCGGTGGTAGGCCAATTGGCCCTTGGTCGATCGGTGTAAGGCATCACCGATCGGTGGCACTGTTAAATTCCTGCACCGGGCACTGAACTTAAAACGTCCGTCATTTCTTCGTTTCTTGGCGGATTTTGGCGTTCTTGGTCTCATTCCGAAGCTAAGAAAGAGATCTATCTTATCCATTTTGAATCTCCTCAATCACATATCTAGAACTCAATCTATTTCCCTTCAAACTATCCAAAATGCATCCAAAAGCACCCCGAGAAGTCCTAAACCTGCAATTGAGGAACAAAACATACCAAAGTAGCATAGGCGAGGGATATGACATGAAATCGGCTCAAATGAGCTATAAGTAAGACTGAAATGGGGGCGAATAAGTGTGTAAATGTGCATATAAAATATGCACATCACATACATATGTCTTAACATTAAAGTTACACGTATACGGTTTGAAGTTAAACTTGTAAAGACTGGAGTTACACTCATAAAAAGGTTCAAATCATATAAATTGTCTAAAGTTACAAAAGTTCAAATTTGTACCGTCGAAATCATATTTTAGCTTGAAGTAACACAAATAATGGTTGAAGTTACAATCAGAAAAGGCTAAAATCACATAAAATTTTCTTAAAGTTACATAAATTCAAATTTATTTAGTCGAAATCACATTTTAGCTTGAAGTTACACAAATAATGGTTGAAGTTACACTCGTAGTGACTGAAGTTACACTTATAAAAAGGCTAAAATCACATAAACTTGTCTTGAAATTTCATAAATTCAAATTTATGTAGTCGAAATCACATTTTAGTTTTAAGTTACATAAATAATGGTTGAAGTGACATTCGTAATGAATAAAGTTACACTCATAAAAAGTCTAAAATCACATAAACTTGTCTTGAAGTTTCATAAATTCAAATTTATATAGTCGAAATCACATTTTAGTTTGAAGTTACACAAATATGGGCTGAAGTTACACTCACAAATCTCAGAAATTTAAAAGTGCTCAAAAGTGATTAACTAAAGGCTAGAGAGAGAAAGTTAATTAATTAGTGCATAGGTAAATGATTAGTGTTAAGTTTGTTTTTGTCTTTACAATCTCATCCATCCATCTCCCTCATCCAATGGCTAGGATGAGGACTCATGGACTCAACAAAAAGGGTGGACTCATAAGAACCTATATATATATATATATATATATATATAGATAAGTTCAGATGAGTCCACCTTTTTGGTTGAGTCCCTAAGTCCTCATCTAGACCACTAGATTAAAGAATAGATGTATGGATGAGATTAAAAGCATTAATGACACTCAACTATCACTAATAAATTTCAGATTTGAATTTTTGTAACTTTAACAAAAATTTTGTAACTTTATGACAAATTTTTGTAACTTTATTATTTTACGAGTGTAACTTCAACTTTTGAGAGTGTAACTTTATCTAATTTATTCATTTTTGAGTGTAGCTTCAACCTTTTATAGTGTAACTTTAAGTTAATATAATGTATTTTATATTTTAACTTTACTTTATGTAATTTTATGAAATACTTAAGTAATTTTATTCATTTACTAGTGTAATTTCAGTCTTTTCCAAGTGTAACTTTAGCTTTTTTTAAGGCCATTTTGCGTATAAAAATATGAAACTATGTACTATAATTTGATTTTGAATATATTAAAATGAAAATATGAATATTTTACTTAGGTTTAATCAAATTTTAGGTAACTTTTATCAACTGTCATGTAACTTTAGTCTATTTTTTTCGTAACTTTAGTCTAAATTTTAGTAACTTTAGTCTATTTTTTTGTAACTTTACTCCAGTTTTATGTTATTTTAGTCCAATTTTACGAAACTTTAGTCTAATTTTTTTTGGTAACTTTAGTCCTTTATTGTGTAATTTTAGTCAAAGGAGTATGTAATTTTAATAAATTTAGTTCCAACCAGACCACCACACCACCAATCACAGACCACCATGACACACCCACCACCACCACCACAACCACAACCACAACACAGATCTGAAACAAGAGACTGCTGGCGGCCGAGAACAACAACCCCCACCCCAGATTTTAAAAAAAAAAAGGAAATGAGAGGAGAACACCAACCCCCACCACGTAACTCCACCAAACGCCAGTCCCCACGACAAGTAGACCGACAAGAGCAACCCAACACCAACCACCACACGCCAGTCCCCACGACAATAGATCGACAAGAACAACCAAACACCAACCCCACAACTAGACCGAAAAGAGACGGCGACAACAACCACCAAGTCACCAACCGCAGCCCAGATCTGAAAAAAAAAAGAGAGGAGAATGTTGCAGTGTGGTGGAGTGGCGGTGCGGCAGGAGATGCGTCGGAAGATGCGGCAGGAGGATGAGGGCTAGGATGAAGGAGGCGGCCGAGGGTGGAGAAGGCGGTCGAGGGTGGAGGGAGGAGGGTGCGGGAAGAGGACGGTCGAGTGAGAAGGGAGGAGGGAACGATAAGACGAAGCCGAATGAGGAGGGAAGAGGCCGAGGGTGGTCGACGGCGGTGTGGTGTGAGGACGGTGGAAGCTTGGAGATATGGGTGTGGTGCGTGGTGGCTGGCGATGCGGCAGTCCGCCGATGGTGGCCAAGTGAAGAGGCCGGCGGAAAGGTGGTGCGGCCGACGGTAGGAGGAGGGTAGTGGGAGGTTTTTTTTCTTTTGGTGATTGGAGAGTGAATAGAGAGAGAGTAAGATGAGAGAGAAGGTAACTGAAAAAGTGGGTAGGAAATTAGGGTTTCTGTTGTTTTATACCTAGGTCTTCCATTTTCTTTTAATCTTGACCATTGGTTTGTTTGATCCAATGGTATAGATTAGAACTTAGGAACTCAACTTAAAATGGTGGACTTACCTGATCTCATTTCTATATATATATATATATATATATATATATATATATAGAGAGAGAGAGAGATAGGTTCTTATGAGTCCACCATTTTTTGTGAGTCCATGAGTCCTCATCCTAGCCATTGGATGAGGGAGATGGATGGATGAGATTGTAGAGACAAAAACACACTTAACACTAATCAATTACCTATGCACTAATTAATTAACTTTCTCTCGACTATATAAATTTAAATATATGAAACTTCAACACAAGTTTATATGATTTTAGCCTTTTTATGAGTGTAACTTCAGTCATTACGAGTGTAACTTCAACCCTTATTTGTATAACTTCAAACTAAAATGTGATTTCTGCTATATAAATTTGAATTTTTGGAACTTTAAGATAAGTTTATGTGATTTTAACCTTTTTATGAGTGTAACTTCAACCATTATCTGTGTAACTCCAAGCTAAAATGTGATTACGACTATATGAATTTAAATTTATATAACTTTAAGACAATTTTATGTGATTTTAGCCTTTTATGATTGTAACTTCAACCATTATTTGTTTAACTTCAAGCTAAAATGTGATTTCGACAGTACAAAATTTAATTTTTGTAACTTAAGACAATTTATATGATTTGAACCTTTTTATGAGTGTAACTTCATTTTTTACATATGTAACTTCAAACCGTATTTGTGTAACTTTAATTTTAAGACATATGTATGTAATTTTAAGACATGTTTAAGTAACTTTAGTCATTTGAAAATTTTAATTTAAATTCATGTAACTTTAAGGCATACTTTGGTAACTTTAGTCCTTAGTAATATAACTTCAGTTCATAATTGTACAACTTCAAGCATAACTTCAGTCTTTTAATAGTGTAATTTCAGTCCCTAAAAGTGTAACTTCAGTCCTTAAAAGTGTAACTTCAATTCTTAAGAGTGTAATTTTAAGACATGTTATCTTTAGTCAATACTAGTGTAACTTCAGTCCAAAATACCAGTGTAACTTCAGTCCAAAATAGTGTAACTTCAGTACAAAATTGAAATATTTAAAAAATCTAAATCTAAAAAAACACAAAAAAAAAAACAAAATCTAATTAATAAAAGGATGTTTTTTTTCTATTACTGTGACACCCTCAAATTTGCGGAAAGAAAAAAAATAATTTAAATACATAAAAGATACGAATACATACGAAGGTGTCATAAATAAAAAGGGTCATTACAAAACAGAAATAATATTCTACAAAAGAAATATACAAGACGGGAGACATATCTCCCGTATAAATACGGAAATAAAAGAGTGTATAATAATATACAATCTAAGAACCGAATATAGGTCCAAGGTAAATACTTCGCTCGCTAGCTCGTCAATGTACCCAATGTATGCATCACCACCTGTTCGACCGCATTAAATATAAACACGGAAGCCACAGTCAGTGGGGAGTAACTCCGAGTCCTCCCAGCCACGAAATGTCGAGTTTGATGAAACATGAATAACATAAAAGCCATGTATATGGAAAATACAAAACTTAAACATATATGATATGCTTTGCATGTTATGAAACAATTAACTAACATATAACCTATCATATGAAAGCTATCATGTGAAACCGATAATAAAATATAACAAGAGGTAGGGAAGCTG